>MU225181.1:910269-934726 GCA_018584345.1 Thuja plicata | reverse complement strand
TAGAATCTGGAGGTCTCATCTCGGTTAGCAGAGGTCCCACAACCTTGAGATGACTCCCTTGTTATACTGGATTATCAAGACCAAGAGAGCTTGAGATCAGAGGCGCAAATTCAGTGTATAACAGTAAATCTTATTTTCAATCTCCGTGGGATTAGCTGCATGCTGGTCACTAGCTGCTGAAAATTCATTATAAAGATTTCTACATGTCTCACCAGTAGAGACCTCATGGTTCTCTTTCTTTCCGCTTTTTGAAGTAGACCCCTTAAAAATAGAAGTCATATATTGTGCTACTCTATCCATGGTTCTCAGGTGTGAAAGCAATTCATCTATCCTTTTTTTATTTTGTTTAATCTTATTGAAGTTTTTCATTAAGTTGTTCCACTGGTTTCCCTGTTTAGTTAATCTCCTGGATTTTTCCATAACTAAGACAACTGCAAGAGTGCCAGTCACTCAAAACAAATGTGCGAGCTCAATGATTTCCACCCCAACAGGATGGGAGGAAACCGCTCTAATACCAATGTAAGAACCCCTTGTGGCTCTAACTTTGACAAACACTGAACTGTGGTTTAATTTTGAATGTTTGACAATTTGTCAAACACTATGCAGGCAAGCTCTGATACCAATGTAAGAACCCCTTGTGGCTCTAACTTTGACAAACACTGAACTGTGGTTTAATTTTGGATGTTTGACAATTTGTCAAACACTTTGCACGCAAGCTCTGATACTAATGTAAGAACCCCTGCATGTTCTAACTCCCAACTTGTACTTTCACTCAACACATTTACTCAAACAGTTGGCATACATGCAATGCTCTGATATCAATGTAAGAACCCCTGCATGTTCTAACTCCCAACTTGTACGTTTACTCAACACATTTACTCAAACAGTTGGCATACATGCAATGCTCTGATACCACTGTAAGAACCCTTCAGTGGCTCTAACTGCTGAATTGTATTATGTTTTTTTTGATGATTGAAAAAAATTCAAAGAAGTAATCTAAAGATAAAATAAAGGGACTACAATGCTGCAGCTAGATGCAATCTTTCAATGAATATATATATGACTGAATTGACTTGAGTAATGCTCCTACAGCTTAGTGGACATTATTACAAACACTTGGCACGTTAACTCCAAACTTCCTTTAACTGAAAGAGATGCAAGTAATAACCTACAACACTTCATCATTAAGACAAACAGTTGGTATGCAGTTTTCAACTTTATTTGAAAACTATGATTTGCTAATATGAAATGACTGATTACAATTCTGATTGCAATGATGAAACTAGTGACTGTTTATATAACAAATAAGCTCATATAGATGCTCTAATGGCTGATATGAATTTCCATACTTATGCTTCAGACTTACAATGTAAATACTTGCATATATGAAGAATAAAACCTGGACTGAACTGCAGGTCTGAAACTGTTATGACAACAAATTATGGAACTGCAAACTGGCAATTAAGTCCCACAAATATTCTCCTACAAGTATGCAATCTGCACTTGACAAACTTTAACCATTGCTTGATATAAACCCCAGGTGCCAAGAGGAAGGTACTGTAGCAACTACTGTTCAGAAGTGTTGTAACGTCACTGTTCATGGGTACTGTAGCAACAATTAAATAGTAAAAATCTGATATAGAATTGATGTAGAATGGCTGCCAAGAATGAATCTCCAGGCTTGCTATAGATTTATCTTCCAATCCTTCAAACCCTAGATAAAATTCTTCACTTTTAAGCACAAATAGAACTCCCGAATGAAGCTCTCTTGAATGTCAAATTCACTGGATATTTCACCAACTCAAATGGCTGCAACACTGAAGATTTTCCGTTCTCCAATGGCGGCTGCAAGTAGAAACCCTCGTTCTCGAAGCAAGAGCAAAACCAAAGTTCAATAATAATCATAAAACATCTATTCAGAATGAGCTCTTAAGTGTCTTTTATTCTTTTCTTGTTGGAGCTCAAACACTTTCCTAGCCAATGTGGGATAAAAGATATATTCCCACTTTTAATTTTTTTCAGTTAAAACTCTATAGTTGGTGCACAAAGAATTCTTTTAAAATTAATTGTTCACTTGGCCCCATCTATGATAAATTGACCCTTCACTTAAGTGACTTAAGTTATAATATAAAATTATATTATAACTTTATAATATAAGCTCCAAACTATTAATATTTATTTTAACCAAATAAATATTAATATCTCCATTTTACATCATCTCTGCACGTCGTCTAAACTGGAAGCTGACGTGATCAAGCCGCATACGACCATACCCATTTCTAAAAATAGCAGGGGTCCCTCCCTATCCCTCTCAAAACATACTATAAATAGCAATTACTTTATACAGAGTCGTGGAGACCTCGAACGAAAGCCAAACCTGCAAAACCCTGATCACTGAAGAAGATGCATCGCTCAAAGGATCCTCTAACCAACCTCATTAGCCTACGAGGGACAGAATAATACACTAATTCCTCAAACTCTGATGCTCATGAAAATGGGGACATTACATATTAGTACAGAAAATGGGGGCAAATTATTTTAATTAAATTTATGTTAAAAATTATTTTGGTAAGATTGTTTTTGGCATTTTTTTTCCTGTTAAAGGGAACACCTGCAATGTTTTCTTTTCACTATAGGAGGATGTGTCATTATTATTTACCATTACTAGTTCGAGATTGTGAGACATGACTGCAGCATTCAGTTTTGTTTGAACTTTAATCATCTCAAAGTATTTTCTATTTTCATCAAGAGTGTGGGCTGCAAAATCTCTGAAATTAGTGGTGAATATTGCATCTTGAGAGTGAATCAAGTAATGACTGGATGACTGTTGCAAGGCTTCGATACTTCAGTCAATGCAGGACCATGTAGGAGTTGGAAATTAAGGCCAACTTGCCTTGGGCAGCAAAGGGAGTTGCAGCCAAATTAGGCTGCAAAGGTAGGTCCTCCATCTTAATGTAATTTTAATTTTATTTTAATGTTTTTTAAACAAAATTTAATATACTTTAGTTTTTATCTTTCCTAAAACGGAAATTATCATTTGATTATTTTGTTTTTAAAGCTAAAGATAAATATATATTTTTATTTTTTATGTTTTTTATTTTAAAATAAAATTTATTATTTTGTACATGTTTCCTCATAAACGTTTCCATATTCTCTTTGGACATGTTTTTGACAATTTTAGGGCCAAAAATTGTTCGTTTTTGTAATGTTTTGTGACAAATTTGCCACATATTTTCCTCAAAACTTGGCGACGAGTTATATGGTAAGTAACTCGCTGGCGATTACCACTTGAGTACTTGTACAGTTTTTCACCTATGGGTAGCAGCATTTCTCATGGACCCAACTGTTATTGCTCAAAACAAACAAGTACAAAGATAATATATACAACTTTTAGTTTCTCTTGGCTGCCAAGTTTGCCTCTTACACTCTTCAATAGGAATTATTCTTCAAATCACTTCAAGACTCTAAATTGCTCCCAACGATGAAGTTTGTCCTCTTCATGTCTTTAAATAGGTGCAACATGTTCAAGTCTCCTTGCCTTAGGAAATGAATAGATAAAATGGGACATTTTCTCTTCTTTGATAATGAATAAAAAAGTTGGGATGATTCACCTTCTCTTGGAAATGAAGAGACAAAGTGGGGTGCTTCATCTTCTTTTGGATGATGAGTTAAATGAAACAATGCTTATGTCTTTTTTCTGAAGTCCTATATTTTTAATACAACTACTGGAGGGGGGGAGGGGGGTGGCTGAATCAGTAGAAGATATAATTTTCTGATCCTTAATCAATTAAAACTTTTGATGAACTTCAAAAAACTTGAAGCTGAAATTTGAAGTAATGCAACAATAGAATGAAGCCAATACATATAAAATATGTGGAAACCTAGGGTGGGAAAAACTACAGTGAGAAATGCTGCTAGGATCTACTTTCCTAATTGAGCCTCATGAAATCAAATACAATGTTTAAGGGCACCAACCTTAAGGAGTCACCAAACCCCTATTTTAAGAGCACCAACTCCTCCTGATCCGAGCACCCACTCAATATTCAAAAAGCACCAACTTTAAGAATATACAACTCACAATTCTTTTCAATAAACATTACACTTCATGAACATTACTAATGCGTTCTTAAAAAATGCTTTTTAACATATACTCATCTCCTCTATTTACTGTGATGTCTGCATACACATAATTAATCCATTCAAAATCAAACTTCTCAAACCTTTCAATATCAATCCTGATGGACACCTTCACAGAATTCAATCTTTTTCAATTGACTTAGGATATTATGTCTCATATCAGCACAACACTCCTTCAGCCAACTTATGATTTGCATCAGCGATCTTCATCTACTCAATTTCAATCTTCTTATCAATGATCTCACACTGCTCATTTAACATCGGGCCTTAAAGACTCTTTATCGATGATACAAACCCACACAACTCTTTCATTGGGATTGTATAATACGCCTCTATTCAGTGATCCCATTTTACTCTCTCTTACATCTTCATAAATCTTCAAACTCATTAGATATGATCTTCTTATCACTTGCTATGTTGAAAGCAGTTTGAATATACTTGCAACTGAACCTGACTGATGGTAATTTATAAACATCCAAACAGATATTACCAAACTATCAACGTCAGAATGTTGTCAATGCTTATAATAATCAAATCTGCTTCCTGAAAACTGTTGTTGGCAAATATCAGTTATAAATAAATAGCTGGTATAAACAAACAACCAATAATAAGGTTCGTTCAAAAGAACCGATTGCTATCAATGAGTTTCAACTTTCAACTAAAATTCAGCCTGTAGATCATCCAATAAAAACTTCAATATAGTTTCTGTTTTTCTGAACTTGAACATATCGTGCATACCAAAGTGTTTCTGAGGTTCAAGTGCTGTTATATCAAACCACGGGCTCTACACATACTTGTGTGAGCTTGGGAAGATCAGAATTGAAGATATTTTAAGGCACAGTTCTTGGAATGGCTCGACTACCATTTGGAATGCTTTGAACATTCATTTTGATCAGAAATGAACATTATTCCTGTGCATGTTCATGTTCATGTTATGTCAATTAGTACAGATGCAATCTCTATTCCTTCAGTTTGGGAATCAGAATAAACTCTGCCCGCTCTAACCAAATGATCTTCGACACTTTGGGATGATAGCAGATAATCAAACCACTGTTCATTGCTTCCTTCAAACCGAACCGTTCTATTTGTATTTCTAAAACAAATACAAATTTCAGATATATGCCATGTATGATTCTTTCAGTATTTGTCTGTTAAGTAGATTTTTATGTTTGTCATCTGTTGAAACATTGTTATTTGACATCAATGACAACTTTCTTCTAACACTGTATTGTTTCTATTGTATTCACTGGGGCAAGGTGATTATAAAATGGACGAGACTTTACATATAATGCCTTTAATTTGTTCTGTTTATTATGATATGATTTAATTTAGTTATAAACTTTAAGAGGACAGATGACAATTGAACTTTTTCGTATGTGAGAAGCCTTTCTTTCTTGTACCTTCTAACACTCTGTAGCGTGAACTAAGGGAACTGCAATTTGAAGAGAATGTTAAATATAGAGATTATGGTCTTTTTTGTCTCTCTGTTTTCATATCCATATGTATTTAGTACAAGAGTGGTGACTAGCTCCATGTGGAAGTTCTTTTTGTAAGTGTTAGTTTTAAGTTATATTAGCAAATTTTCAAGCTATTTCGGTTAGTGACGTGGACTGTGCTTTCAAATATTGGAGCAGATCTAGTGCCAGTGCATGTTCTGGTACTAATGATCTCACTTGACATTCCAAAAATGGAGTCTAGTTGACTTTTTATCCAATCAGTCCAATAATACAGATTTGGATAGAACATGTATTTTTTATAAGAATCTAGAAGGCTCCATTTGATGATCTTGGATTTTTATGGTAGGTAAATTTTATATTAGTGTTAATTTTCTGATGTGAGCATTATCGATCAGCCTGCCATATGGTAGAGATGCTAACTATCCTTTCTTTTGCAGGGAAAGGATCCACAAATCTGAGTCCCTTATGTAACTTTTATTTTGTTGAAGTAATAAAAGGTGGATAGTCTAAAAAATAAAGATATTTTCCATTAGTGATATGGAAGTTTCTGTTTATCTTGAATGTTCCTCTGAAATGCTCAACTTAATCACAGAGCCTATTTTCTGGAATGCTTAAGCTCGAGTTAAGCTAGCATGCAAAATATTAATTGCATTTTGTCAATTAGTTGATTGGTGGGATTGATATCAAAGCTTAGAGGAATGAACTCATGGAGGACCACTGTAGCTTAATGGATTTCTAACACAGTTAATCAACAGATTCTTTTACTGTTAGAAATTGCGGAATATATTTTGCCTTTTCACAAGAAGATAGTGAGCAAGTTCTGTATTATTGGTGATATATAGTATTCTTGTTTATCCATACATTCCTCTAATGTGCAACTTTTGGCTTGGTTGTAGGTGATTGAGATGTCTGGTGTCTGTGCTGCTTCTGATATTTGGAGCGTAGGTTGCACTGTTATAGAACTACTGACATGTGTCCCTCCATATTATGATCTTCAACCTATGCCAGCTCTCTTCCGGATAGTGCAGGTCATTTTTCTCCATACTTCTCTTGCTGATGTGCTAAAGCTTTGTTTTATTATAGATCTGTTTGTACATTTGTCTTTTTGAATTTGAGATAGTATCAATCAACAAGAAAACAGACAGTTCTTTCACGTTGGTATCAGGAGTCTGCTTCATGTTTTAGTGTAATTTTAACATTTTTTACTTGCCAACCATGTGCTCTTAGAGTGTTTTAGTCTTTCATACGTTATTCATATGAAGAGTTCAGATCATCCATACAATTTTGCACTTTTCAGGATGAGCATCCTCCTATACCTGAGCATTTGTCCCCCGGTATTACAGATTTTCTGCACCAATGCTTCAGGAAGGTAAATATAAATGCTTGAACTGTTCAGAATTGTGTATTTGAAACTTGAATGCTTGAAGTCATTTTTATTTTGATCCATGTTCAAAAAAATGGAAGCAACCAAGCATATAAAAAGTTCTATCTGTGACTTTTGTTTATTTCAAATCTGAAGGTTTAACAGTTCATTGATGGCTCACAAGCACGTTATATCTTGGCAAATTGTTATTCAATGCACAAAGAGTCTTTTGAAATGAGTTTAACTTTTGCAAACAGATTCTTTGTACATTGAAAAGCATTATTGCAAGATAGAATGTGTTTGTGAGCCATCAAGGCATAATCTATTGCAATCAAAATCTGTATATTTCAATTTCTACAGGATGCTAAACTAAGACCGGATGCGAATACTCTCCTGAAACACTCGTGGATTCAGAATTCAAGAAGTTCTTTTCAGTCTTCCCTCCAGAGAACAGGTGGACAGACAAGGTAATGCTGGCTTTTATATTAGTTCATACCTAGAAAGATATAGCTTAAAGGATAAAATTATCTGTAAATGCAGGGATTGATAAATAATAAATAACCTTTTTGACTTTATGAGTATGGTAAACGTTAGATGGTTATTGAATAAGAGGATACAAAATGCTTTTCTTTATCTCTTCTTAAATACAGAGACAGATTTTGTAAAAAGCTGAATTATTTATCTATGAAAATGGATGCTGCAGTACTCAACATTTTGAGGGTCTAACCAAAACAAACAACTTCAACATGAAGGGGTTGGTCCTGAATTTTAGACAATATCACTTTCAATAATAAGGGACATGTCGTACTTTTGAACCTAGACAAACTAGTTATAGTTGTTAATGTTATTGTAGCTATGGTCGGATTCCTCCAGGCCAACATAGATAACATAAAGGTTGTGATAATATAATTATTGTGATATTATAACTATGTTGGCTAAAAATTTTGCATTCACAAAATTGAACAACCCTACACAATCTTCTTATAATTGGTAGGAGTTCTCTCTAAGGTTTCGATGCTTTGAAAGAAGTTTGTTTGAGGAAATCAGCCATCCCTTGATTCATCTCTGATTTTAATTCTTAGGAGCATTTTGTCTTTCTTATCTTTTCTTCGTTTTTCTTTGTTTTGTGTTTCGTTTTTGGTTTTGTTTGTCTTAGGTTTGTGGCCTTCGCAATTCCACTCGTTTCGAGCTATCTTAGGCGTCAATTGGGTTGGTCTAGCTCAAGTTATAGGAGTTTAAAGCATCCTACCAGTGGGGTTTTTCAGACAGATTGCATGTCTTACAAAAGTCTTGAAAAAGCGGAGTTTTCTTGTCAACTGCACAAATCAAGAATTGTTTTTATATATATAATGGATTTAAGCTTCCATTTCTAAATTTCACATCATTTTGTGAAGTTTTGCGTATTGTTTTTAATGACAGTGGGCGTTTAATATTCGTCTGCATATCAGGTCATTAGAGAACACAAGTTTGCATATAAAAGATTATGTATATTCTTCAAGAAGTGGACTTTTGGTTTACATTTGCATATTCAATCAGAATATATATGTTATGTTAAAGTCTTACTTTTAAGTTAAACAAGATTAAAAGTGGGCTTTCTGGGAGCGATTGCACTTATGTTTTAAAGTTATTTTAAAGCAGATTATAACTTAAAACTAAAGTTGGCGTTTTTCTTTTAAGTTACATATTAAAATGTATGTTATTTTCTTCTAAAAAGCCATCATGTTTTCATCTTAGGCTATGGCTTGGAATGCAAAAGCTTATAGTTGCGATTTTTGCCTTATTTGCATTTTTTTTTACCTTATAACTTAAGAACAGGGCGTAGCAGACAGGGCAGAGTGGGTAAAACAGTTCCTTGCCACTCTGAGAGGGGTAGCCATCGATTGGTACTCCGATATTGATAAAACAAAGTAGCTACGTGGGATTGTTAAGTTTTAAGGATAGCTGCAAATGTAATAACACTCTATGTTGTATGTTTTTTCCAAATGCAACAATCTCTCTTTCATTTATATTGGGAACGAGGCTAGGAGAGACATGTCCCTTCATGGGACATGTCTATTCATTATTATTTATAAGAAAGGACATGCCTCTTCCCATTAATTATAATTTAATCAATCTTATAATGTTTCATCAATCAATTATTAATTAAGAATAATATAATAATTTAATATTGAATATTGAATTTCATATGATTAATAATAATATAATATATTATTAATAATCAACATATATTATATGTATTCTAATGATCATACGATTGAAGCTACAAACATTAACAGGGATGAGCTACAGAAAGCATTTCAAACAGAGTTCCAGCTATTAAGAGATGACAATGAGATTGTCTCAGAAATCTACGGGACGAAACAAGGGAAAAAGGAGACTGTGCATGCTTACTGTCAAAGACTCAAGGAGCTAGTCGGAAAGATGGACAGCCAACCGACGGATGACCTAAAAAAGAGATGGTTCGTCGAAGGCCTAAAATCCACCCTGAGGAAGAAGATGAAGATAGTGCCCCCTTCTTCATACAAAGACGCATATAATCGAACAATGGACTTGGAGAGCGAACATAAGACTTCCAAAAAGAAGAAATGTAAGTTATCCTCTGATGAAGATAACTCTTCAGAGGAGAGCAATAGTGATAAGGAGTCACACAAAAAAGTCCATGGTCTACAAAAGGACATGGAAAGGATGTTGAAGGAATTCAAGACAATGAAATGAAGCACAAGCAAAGGCGAAGACTAGTTGTGGTGTACAGGATGCAAGGAAAATGGCCACATGAAGGGTTCCTATCCAAAAAAGGCATTTTGTGACATTTGTCAAATTATGGATCATTCCACCAAGGAATGCCCGTACAACATGAAGGTATGGAACCAAAGAGTGCTCTTCACTTAAGAGCATCCATCCACATCAGGGCGATGGAAACAACCAACAATGCATCTTTGGGCGGGTACCGAGGCAGCCGACGAGGTAGAAGGGGAAACAATAACACTAGAAGCAGAATACAATATGACGCCAAAGGACGCCCAATGATCCAGTGTAGGGCATGCAACCAATGGGGTCACTTTGCGAGAGATTGTGACAAAGGAGACATCCCCTAGAAGCTATGTTGTTGGTGTGGCCCCGACGACCACGAAGATGCCAACTGCCCAAAATCTGACATTAATTGGTTAGACATCGAAGGAAGCACGAGTACAGAATAGGTACTGGCCATCACCCGAGGGAAAGCAAAGCAAGCCACATATCCAGACCCTCGTACTGAAAAACATACGATGCGGGAAGCCAGAGCGGAGATCGAAAGGGCCATGAAGGCACAAAAAGACACAGGAGACGGTTGGCACCTCGGATCTGGAGGGAGGGAGAACAGAACATACGACAAATGCTACATATGGAGGTACCGGTGAAAATTCAAGACCTCCTTCACACCATGCCTCAATTGGGGACAACGTTGCTAGGAACAATGGCCACACAAACGAACACCACACGTACGGATATCCCTGGAGGATCCATAATAGATTCAATGTTGTTGGTCGTAAATAGTGGCAGACACTCCGCAGTAGTCGAGATGGGCATTCTTGGCACCATCTTAACAGATACCATAGTAGACGGTGGGTCGGGAGTTAATGTCCTACCAAAGGCAACATGGAAAAAACTAGGAAAGCCGACCTTGTGGCCCCCAACCTTCAACCTATTGGGTGCAGATCAACATGGGATCAAACCCCTCGGGACCGTTAATGGCACATCAGGTCACTATTGGCACACAATCGTTCATGTTGGACTTTGTGGTAATACCACTCAAGCAAAAGGGCTATCACGCCATACTGGGTAGAGGGTGCCTAGTAACGGCAAAGGTCAACCATAATTGGAAAAAGAACATCCTCTCAATGGAAAGCGAGGGAAAGCGAGGGAAGGAAATTCACCATTGATCTCCTTACCCAGTTGGTGAGTGAGGAGATGGCTTCTTCCTTCGAGTCTGGATCCAAAGGGGAACATGACCGAAGGGATGAAGGAAGGAGTCGAATGGAACCCAATGACAAAGGTGTGCTAGAGTTGGAGGAATGCTCTGGGGATGACACAAATTCGATGAACGGTCTTTTCCATTGGCAAATAGAGGACTATGAGATGTTCACGCCGTCATGCAATATGTTGAGCGTCGAGGAAGAGCTAGAAAAATTCCCTCCAGAGTACGGGGAATACAAGGAAGGAAATGCCAAGGTAAATGAAGCCCCAGCACACCAATTTGATGATACACATCCCATGTAGTACGAAGAGCCAGCAGTTAAACCAGTGAATCTTGGCAGTGAAACGAAACCCAAAGTCATCCTAGTAGGGGATGATTGGAATCCAGTATTGAAAGCAGCGACATTCAAAATCTTCATGGAATACAAAGATGTATTTGCATGGACGTACAAGGACCTCAAGGGAGTACTGCCAGAGTTGTGTGTCCACTGCATACCGCTGGTGCTAGGAGCCGTACCGGTACGGAAGAGACTGTACCGAATGAATAAAAACTATGGTGCCAGAGTTAAGGAGATTGAACATATGCTGGAGGCGGAGATTATTTTCAAAGTACAGACTAGCGAATGGGTGTCCCCCATTGTCATATCTCTAAGGAGGGAAATCAAATTCATATTTGTGTAGACTTCCAATGCCTCAACGTAGTTATAGTGAAGGACCCCTTCCCCATCCCATTCACAGACACTATCCTCAAAGAAGTAGCAGAGCACAAAATCTATTCATTTATGGATGGATTCTCAGGTTATAAATATCTATTGCCGAGGAAGACAAGTTAAAGACAACGTTCATAGTGGAAGACGGGGTATACGCCTACAACAGAATGTCATTTGGCCTTTGTAATGCACCAGCCACGTTCCAAAGAATAATTCTACACATATTCGATAAAATGGCAATAGGTAATTTTAAGGCCTTTCTGGACGACTGGTCCATCTTCAGCGGAGAGGAGGCACATCTGAAGGCTCTCGGAGAATGCATGGAGAGGTGTCGTAGGGCACCACTGGCAGTCAACCCGAAGAAGTGTTGGTTCATAGTCCCCAAGGAAGGGTATTAGGACACATCGTGTGCAAAGAAGGGTTGAAAACTGACCCTGATAAGTTCCGAGTCATTGTGGAGATGGAGCCTCCAATGGATATCACCGGGGTCAAATCATTTATGGGACACATTGGCTACTATAGAAGATTTATCAAGAGCTTCGCACAGATATCTTACCCACTTGACATTCTCACACAGAAGGAGAAGTCCTATGTATGGGAAATGGCTCAAGCAGAGGCCTTCGAAGAGCTGAAGTCACAGTTGATAGGGGTGCCAATATTGGCGTAGTCGGACTAGGATAAAGAATTTCATGTGCATGTTGACGCCTCCAACTTTGCAATAGGAGCTATCCTGGCTCAGGTCGGCGACCATGGGTTGGATCACCCGATCTACTTCACTAGCAGATTGTTGTCTAGGGCGGAGAAAAACTACAATACCACAAAACAGGAGGCCCTCGACATGGTATATGAGGTTTAAAAATTCAGACACTACCTGTTGGTGACTTCATTCACGTTTTATGTGGATCACCAAGCCTTAATGTACTTAGTGAACAAACCTATCATTTAGGGAAGGGTGAGTCGGTGGCTGATGTTGCTCTAGGAGTTCACGTTCACTATCACAATACGGCCAGGAAAAAGCCACGTGATAGCTGACCAGCTCTCCCGAATCAAATCTGGAGAACTAGCCGAAGGAGTGAATGACGAATTCCCAAATGCACACCTGTTCCACATTGCAATCTTGCCGACATGGTACACTAGCATTGGAGAGTATCTCTCCACATCACAGTTTCCGAGAGAGATGCCGCCAGGTGATCGGCGAAAACTTGTTTTGAGCTGTGCATTTTAGCTGATCAATGGATTGTTGTACAAAATGGGGCCCGACCAAGTCCTAAGGAGATGCGTCATGGAGGAAAACGTTTCAAGTGTCTTAAGGGAGGCACATGAAGGGCCTGTGGGCAAACACATGGGTCCAAATACAACACAGAAAATAATCCTTGCAGGGTTGTGGTGGACGACGTTATATAACAATGCCAGGGAGTGGGTCGTGGGCTGTGACACTTGCCAGCGGGCCAGGAAACCACTCAAGAGGGATTTCATGCCTCTGAACCCCTCTTGCACACAAGAACTTTTTGAGAGGTGGGGACTTGACTTTGTGGGACCCCTAAAGGCTAGTAGGCCACGAAGGTGCCGATACATAGTGGTGGCCATGGAGTACTTGACAAAATGGGTGGAAGCACAGGCACTACCGAATAACTCGGTGGTGGGCACTACAAGGTTTATCTATGAACAAATCATCACAAGATATGGCATCCCGATCCAGCTGACAAGTGACAGGAGAGGTCACTTCGTGAATCATGTTGTAAAACTCTTCACAACTGAGTTCAAGGTCTTTCATTCCCTGTCCAGTCCATACTACCCGAGAGAAAATGGGCAAGCAGAAGCAACGAATAAGATCTTGGTATCCATGATCTATAAATCCTGTGGAGTGGAGAAGGAAGACTGGGAGTAGAAATTGCCCTCTGTCTTGTGGGCCTACCGAACCACTTATAAAGTGACCACGTGACAAACGCCATTTCAACTAATGTATGGGTAGGAGGCGGTGGTCCCAATGGAGTTCATGGTGCCAAGCCTCCGGATAGAAAATGACAATAAGCTCGAAGATATGGAAAGCCTCCAGGAACGGTTTTACGCCCTCAATAAGCTCAACGAGTGACGGATGATGGTGCAATGGGCAACAGACGTCGCCCAACAATGGAGAAAGCATTGGCACGACAAGCACCTCTGTCAGACTAGATTTTCTCGAGGTCAACTATTGTTGAAGTATAACGGTAAGAATGAAATCAAAACCAGGAAATTCAAAGTGAAGTGGCTAGGTCCCTATAGAGTGCGTGAAGTTGGCGCCAATGGAGCAATCAAGTTGTCAACCCTCGACGGCCAGGAGATTTCCTACGCAGTCAATAGGTCAAAACTGAAAAATATACCATGAACGGCGAGACAGTGTCGGTAGACCCAGCTACCATATAAGGCACGAAAATATATAAAATAATTTGTTTTTTTTTAAAAGACCATACGGACTATACGACCTGTTGTCGTATGGGTCCGTACAGCCCCATAAAAAAAGATTTAAAAAAAAGAGTACATAGCTGTACGACTATCTTTTTGAACAATTTATAACATCGTACGGCCCCCCAGCTTGTCATTTTGCATCTGTACGGACAGAAGAGAGGTAGGAAAGCGTCATACAAGCACATTGGTGATCGTATGGAAGGAGAATACAACCTTGTAGTTGTATGTCGTACACCGTATGGTACAATAGATCCATATATACTCTTACGAACGAAGGGAAGCACTAGGGCATAATATTTGGCAGCCATATGGACACGAGGAGCAGTGAGGAGAAGTTTTAAAAAAAATGGCAAAGTCGTACAAGCACACTAGGTGGTTAGGGATTGATCACAGTGGTCTTCATCTACACAAAGCAACAAAGGAAGAAACCGTTAATGGATTCAGTTGGCGAACGGAATTGGAGAATGCAATTACAAACAGGTGCCTCTGACATGGACAAGAAAGCCAAGGTACTACCATTGGGAGTAAAAGTTGCAGGTAAGACAGATGCTAGCGCAAGTGCAAAGAAGAAATCGAAGGGCAAGGCACAAATGGCAGACCAGAAGGAAGCAGTGACGGCACAGATAGTTACCTTTAAGGGTTTGAATGGATGGGGCTGCTGGAAGTGGTGGCAAGAAAATCTCGGCACCAATGATGTGAAGAGGAGTGTGCGGAAGGCATAGATACATTGGGCTGTGATGATGCTCTTGTTTTGCATTCATAACTTTCAGGGTCCGTTGAGAACCATGATCGAAACTTTTGATCGCTTCTCATAGACGAGTAGCTTTCCCTACCGAGGGCACACCATCATTATTTCCTTCAAAGTTGTAGACTTCACACAGGTGTTTGGCATTCTTGGACCGAAGGACAGGAAGATTGATACCAAACAGTATAAAATGACAAAGGAAACAAAGGAGTACTGGGTTCGGTTGGTTTCCTGCAAGCTCACACCTATAGAGTTGGCTTCAGTTGCCAAGGCATTAAAAGGGCGAGGTATCAAGAAATCATTTGTTGCGGAAGGACATTAGCAGTGCATCATGGACATAATAAAGAGTAGGTTGACAGGCTCCAACCCTGCATCCAATATAGCCATCCCACAAGTAAGTCTGATGAACGGTATCCTGAACGGGTGGGTGTACGACTGGGCATCACTACTAGTGGAGCGCATATATAGGTTTATGACATTGCAGTGTAAGACATTCTACATGCCGCACTATGCCATTGGACTCTTTTTGGAAGCCACACGTACGCAGATACCTGAGGAGTTGCTGGCAGTGAAGCCAGCAAGCATGCTGGCACCCGATGAGCCACCTATTCTTCTATGGAGGTATTTGGACACGGGAACCACTCCATCAGTTTAGAAGAGGAAGCGCCAAGTAGTTTCAAAGTCAGAGTCCGGAAACATTGATAGTGGCTAGGAGCCAACCACAACAACTTCTAGCAATTCGAAAGAGGATAGTAGCGAGATGGAGGGTATGGCCGATTTAGTAGCCCATGGGGTAGCACAGATGACACCCACCCAAGTGTTTTTCACTCCACCACAGCTTGCAGCAGTGCAGTTCACTTCACCAACTGCAGGGTTGATAACCACGGCACATATTCCATCATTTGGACAGTTGAGGCAGCAAGTCAAGATAAGACCTGCAGTAGTTGCGGGGGTAGTGGCTCAACCTACGACACCTGCAGAGGAGGTATCAGAGGTGGTAGTTTCAGAGATAGAGGTAGAGGATATGACTGACGGAGAGGGACAATTCCCACTTGAGCAGACCGGAGAGAACCAGGGGCCCCAAGTCACATTAGAGGTGATCGAGAATGAGGCGGTGGTAAGGATGGCTGAGGAGTTGGTAGTGGAGCAGCCATGGTGAGCAGTGCTCCCAAGAACAAGGCGATGAGTGCCTGGTTCCACAACTACAGCCAGCCACCTATAACAGTAATAGGGTCGGACATTCGATCACCACTAAGGGAGTTACCTCAGAAGGAGGTGATCGATATAGAGGATGACACCTCTCCTGTGAAACTGACCGCATTGGAGATAGAAGACCCACCCATTCGTAAGGTGCCCCAGACATGGCCCTCACCACCACCAGAATTGACGCCACCACCTCCTTGAGGGTACTAGTGGCCAACTTGTGGGAGATTCAGATGACTTGGAGGGATATATTGCGGAGATAGCAGCAGGCACACGAAGGGTGGCCGGTTCCATTCACTCCATGGCACAGGAGGGTCTAGCTCAGCAGTTGGAGCGTGTGGTAGCCTTCATGAGAGTGGGATGCCTCGAGGCATTCAATGTGTTTTTTTATGGCTTGGCAAGAGTTGGGTGGATACTTTGTTGAGGGAAGTTGAGCAGACCTATAGGGAGGACTATTACACCCTTAGGCGTACTGAGCATGTCTTAGCAGGGAAGAGTGCACTTAATGTGAATACTTTGTTGAGGGAAGTTGAGCAGACCTATAGGGAGGACTATTACACCCTTAGGCGTACTGAGCATGTCTTAGTAGGGAAGAGTGCACTTAATGAGATCCTAGAGACAAAGTTGCAAAGAGTGGAGACTGAGTTGGTACAGCAGAAGGAGTTAGCTCAGACACAGGAGAGTGGGCAACTGCGGGAGGAGGAGCTAATGAAACAGTTGGAGGAGGAGAGGGTTGAGTGAGCTATGTTGGAGACTCGCCGGGCTGGTACGTTGGAGACAGTGGACCGAAACGACAAGGAGATAATGGAGGCAGTGGTCATGGTATGAACCACAATGAAAAGGAAGGTGCAGGAAGAGCGCAACCTTGCAGTTCGGACACAACAGGAGTACCAGCTCCGAGCTTCTATGGCTTCAGCATCAGGGACGCCTTCTCAGTCCCCTACTCAGCCATGATTTCTAGTTTGCTCTTCTAGTTATGGTGGGCAATTTTGTTTTGTGATCATCCCATTTTGTTGTTCTCTATCCCCGGACAATTCTGTTTCTTGTCGTCTGGAGACGACTTTCTTTTTTGGGGGGGGTGATGTTTTCCAGCAATATGGATAGTTAGGTAGTTGCACAACCAAGGGTAGGTAATTAACAGGTGCGACGGCTTGTCTCGCACCCTCTCAGTCCCTACTTGTATGTAGTCTCTCGATGGAAGAGACAGACTTGCTATAATTATACTCTTGTACATGGTAACTTATGAGAAATGAAATATACTTGAAGTTCTCTCTTATTCTATATTGTGTACTTTACTATTCTGATGACTACAACAATTCTAGTTTACCCCTGAGGGCAAACATGGTTGATCTCCATGAGCTCAATAAATTTTATATCTTAACCGGAAACAATGGTGGTAATACTTATCTTGCATGAGATATGTGATGGAATAGTGATTCCCCTTTTCTATCAAACTTGAATAATCGGTTCTTCATCTTTGATTTAAAGAACCAATCTTTCTCTGAATTGCCTCCTTTGGTAATTTGAAGGGAGAACCTTGGGTGATGGCGCTATGAGTCATTTTGTTCCAAAGGGCCCTTAATGCTTCCTTGATGATAGGTGCACTAGGATCCCAAGACTTATTCTAATCTTCTCCTATGTGTGACTTGAAGCTAACCTCTTCATACACCTCAAAGGGTGGGTTGTCATAAATTTTGTATAATGGATTAGGAGTAATTTGGAGAAACTTAAATTCATCTTTTTCCAATCTTCCCTTATTTGATTTCTGTGGGAAATCTTTCAAGCTATTATCATCTTTCCATTCCCTTAATGTCAATGTCCCATGTTTACCAACCTCATAAAAATGAAGTGGAATACACGAAGTGACCGAATTAGAAGCATTACTTCTCTCTTTCTCACCCATGAGTGCTAAGTGTTCTTTGGAAGGTGAAAGAGAATTCTGATTGGCGACCTTCACATAAGCTGAATTTGTTTCAATCTTTATTATGTCATCTCCCATGTGTGATAATTGTGACGATGTTAGGTCAACCTCATCATACTCATGGATCCATGTGCTTAACTCATTTGCGATCCATGAAGAGTCAATAGCCTCTTCTTCCTTTCATTGCACTAGTGGTGTTTGATAATCATTTCTTGCATTATCCTTTCTTCGGTTTTGAATTTCACTTTCTCCCTTTGGTGTAACTATTACCATTCCCTTTGATGATGCATGGATGTGAAAGACTTGTGTTGTAATTGTTGTATTGCAATCACTTGTCTCATGTTCCTCAGAGTGCTCATGACTTTCATTTTCCCTTCTTAAGTCCAAGTGATGGCTTATTTGCTTCATAGGTGAATACTTGACCCTTATCTCTATGTAGTCCTCTAGGGATATATCATCTTGAAGACCTCCTTTTAACCAATCTTGTTGCCATTGATCTCGCATGTTGACTACAATGGGTTCTTTGCTTTTATGATTTTCTTCTTTTGGAAGGAAAGTAAGAAACTTTGGTCTATATTTAAGGGCATGATGTCTTGAACATCCATCATTTCTTCTTTTTTCCTCCTATTTTCTATGATCATTTTTTATCACAGTTTGTGTTAATAATTTTGACAATCGATCGAATTTCTTATGTGCGTCTCTCGACCATGCATTGATGTATGTGTTTGCCAAGTTCTCACCTTTTTCCATATTTTGAAGTTTCTTATTATACTGGTTTCTCAATTGCTTCCATTTTCTACTGATTTGAAATGTTCATCCCACAAGTTGGCAGGATTCTAGGCTTTGATACCAATTGTAATGTCCCCTTTTTGGATTACATGAGACACTACTTGAAATATGAAATCCTTCTTGTAAAGTCAATTTCAATAATGCAATTATGGAGTAATCAATGCAATAACAACGGATAAAGCTGGTAATTCCAAATGCAATAACAATAAATTATCACAGTATGGATGACTAGTAGTTCCAAATGCAATAACAATGAATTATCACAGTATGAATGACTGGTAGTTCTAAATGCAATACTGCAACTCAATATACTTCAAGAACTCAGTTTACAATACAATGGTTGTTTCTGATTTAACAATATAATATGTGCATGATACCCTGTATGGTTGTATTTGATATTCGAATGTGATGTATCTGCAAGTTACAGGATCATAAAGGATCTCAGGCAGAGATACTCTGATATTCTGGAAATATATATGCAATCGTCTTTGTTATATGAATCATCTCTGATATATAAATGATGATATATGCTCTTCAATAAAATGTCGTCTCTGATAGATAATTATAGTGCCTGCATGTAATGTCCCCTTTTTAGATTATATGAGGCACTACGTGAATTTATGAAATCCTTCTTGCAAGTTTAATATCAATTATGCAATCAATGCAAACACAGATTATAACTAGTAAATTTGAATGCAATAGTAATGAATAATTCTAGTATGAATGACTGGGGATTCCAAATGCTACAATCAACAAAATATGAATGCAATTATAATGGATTGTCTCAATATATATGACTGGTAATTCCAAATGCAATACTGCAACTCAACTATGCAGTTACGATCCAATGGTTGTTTCTGATATAACAATATATAATGTGCACGATACCCTGTATGGCTGTATCTGATCTTTCATATGTGATATATGTTGCAAGTTACAGGATAACAAATGATCTCAAGCAGAGATATGTCGTCTCTGATATTCTGGAATTATATATGCAATCGTCTCTGTTATATGAGCCGTCTCTGATATATATTTGATGGTATATGCTCTTTAATAGATGTCGTCTCTAATATACAATAGTAATGCTTGCGCCAACGGTTGCTATTGTAACCTTCTATGCTCCACAGTCGAGCAATTCCACAAAGGGAAATATAAGTTATATAATATCAATTCTTCTTATCTCCGCTCTTGAAATGAGTTCTATCCTTATTAAATATCTTGTAAATCGAATGGTTGCATCTCTTTGATTGTTAAGAGACATACCTCTTAGAAATCAAGGCTCTTCATAACATAAACTACAATTCGTACCTCTTCATGGTATGAAACATATCTCCTTCCTAATGCCTCCCGTCATAACAATCGGTTTTGTTATCCAATGGATATTGATCAATTTATTTGCATAATCGCTGTCTTATTAATCTTCTATCTAATCGCTGAGGCTCGACATTAATCTTCAAGGCATCTCAATTTAATGATTGTATGACTTGTGTAATTGCTGCCACTTAAATTCTTTGCTTTATCAATTTGTTATCAGTATCAATGATTAATCGATATTCTGGATTACTGTTAACATTATGTTTGGTTACGGTGATGCGCTCAGTCACCCCTGCATGCAGGGGCATCAGTACTTGGAATAGCTGCTGTCTTTTAATATCGATCATTAATCAATGCTTGCCCAGCATATGTTAAGATGTTATTAATTTCTCCTTTGTCGATTTGTTTACTAATCATCAGTTTGCATATCATATCGTACTTGATAAAGACTAAATAGTCTCTAGTCATCATTGATAATAGATATGGCTTCTTCGTGTATGACCAATCTGATCAAAGCAACCAGATGCTTACTGCCATTATGTCATTTTTTATGATCATCTTCACGGGCTTAATAACAGTTCAATGCTCGATTATTGACCTTATCTGGGTTGATCCTTACATGATACTGGATCAAGGCAAATCAGATACTAGTACTGTCGCCCTTTATTGGATATCGATGAGGACTTGTCTTTATGAGCATGTACTTATAATCTTCATTTGGTATGATAATTATTACTATGATGATGTTGATGTAGATCCCTTTCATCTTGGATTCTGTAAATAAATTTCAATCTTTAATTAAAATTTATTTCAATCGTATTCTTATTGTTCTGAATTTGGGACAGGACACTGCACCAGCGGTTGCTATCACAACCTTCTATACTCTGTAGTCGAGTGATTCCACAAAGGGAAAATATAAGTTATATAATATCAATTCTTCAATCCCTTTTTATCAATTGATGTGATCTCTCTTTTATACAAAACTAATCGGATGGTTGCAACTGTTGACTGCATAAGGGACACCTCCCTTCATAACAAATCATAATCCCCTTTCTTTAACACATAATGGTCTGTCGAATTAGTTGCTAACAAAACCATTCATAATAATAATCACTGGCATAGTCATTATTAAATTGATTGCTATTACTCTGTTATTGTTTTGGTTGACTGATACGATTGTATGACATCCTCTATTAATTGTAATCAATAGCATGGATATTCCTGTCGTCATCTTAATCATCGGAATCATCTGCTGGATAACGATGAATGGACTAATCTTGGCTTAGTCAGATCTAACTTATTTATCGTCCCTTGTCTCTTACTCTTCGTCTTTTGATAGTCATTATTAGCATTAGAAATGGTCGATAGTAACAAAGAAATAAAGGTCTTGGTTATGGAGAAATTTTACAAGAGAAATTGGGAAAATGGGATTGGAAGGAAGAAAATATATTATATCAATGAGTTCAACCCCGCATATGATCAACTCCAAAAAGCGTACATAGGAGCCAACATTGCTTGGACAGCTAAAATTCTTATTGCTCAGTTAAGAACCAACTCTCATCAACTCCGTTGTGAGACCGGGCATTGGAAGAGGCCAAAGGAGGCTTGGGAAGAGCGAATCTGCATGTTTTGCAATTCTGGGAAAGTGGAAACCGACCATCACTTTATTTTAGAATGCGAAGCCTACAATGACAATAGGGATAAATTTGCGGATACTATATCTGTTAGCTCTTGGCATAACCTATTCAGCAAGGAGCACATTGAGAAGTTAGGTGGGCTCATCATCAGCTTGCACAAGAAAAGAACCGAGTTATTGAAGTCGGCTTAAGTTGCCTTGTGGTCCCATAGGCTATGTTTAGCCTCGTGGATGTTAAAATTTTATCTATCTATCTATCATCTGCCTTAGTCGTCGTGTATACCACTCTAAGCGCTCCTTGAGTCATTCTAATAGCAGTTGTGATTCTTTATTACTTCTAATCGACGCTTTTGGTAGTATTGATAACGAACATCCCATTTCTATCCCTTGTGGCTTAGTCTTCTAGTAATTGCCGAGTCATCATTCAAGTCGGGGTTTGGTTATTAATCCTGGTCAATATCCTTCAAATTGTTGCTATTACTCGATGTTGAACAATCAACCAATGTGCTTTTTCTCTTATGCATTCATTCACTGACTCTTCTAGTTATTTGTCTTTGAAATGTTATTGTGGATTGATTGATATCGGTCTCCTCCGTAATTGATGTTTATATTATTGCTGATGTTATTGACATCGACATTGGTATCTCTTTGTATTTGGTAAGTGCTATGTGTTTGACAAATAAATTTCAATCTTTAATTAAAATTTATTTTCATCGTATTTTAATATCCCAGATTGGGGATATTACACATCCATTCCAATTGGCAACTTCAATAACATATGAAATTTGACTACAACTAAGGGTGTAATGTCTCCACTTTTGGCCTAGGCATTCAGAGAGAAAATAATTTTTTTAATTAAATTAAGTTGTTTAAAATTAATGTTCATAGGCAAGTTGTATCTGATTAATTAAGTGACTTGGGATAGAAAAATTATAAAATAAAATATTGTAAAGTGACCTCTATGAACAAAAAAATTATTATTTAAAAAGTAATTTAAAATTAAAATTCTAGAAAGTTCTATGAGAGTTTTAAAAAGAGGTTATGGAAGCTCATTTGATCATATTCTAGATTGTTCATTTTGGAGAAATCCTCTGTGGGCGTCTAAGCTTTGGTTCAGCTATTCTACCTAGAACAAAAACCCAAAGCCAGTATTGGTTTTTGTGGACAGAAATCCACATTACCAATACTTGGTGGATTCATTCAGAATTCATAGGTATGTAGGTTTATTCAAGGCTTTGCAATATTTGGAGCAAATCAATTCAACTTTCAAATTCATAGGCTTGCTAGCTTTAGTTTATCCAAGTACAAATTAATTGGGATTTGTCAACAAATAATTAATTTGTGTTTTATGGTGCAAGCAAATGGTGAAGAGAAATGAGGAATGTCTAGAATGTGCATACAGTGATATTGGCAATCAATTAATATTTATTTCTATTGAGATAGTTGCCAACCGTACCCTAATCCTACTATACCACTTATATATCATATCAATCGAGCAGTGGAAATTATTGAAGGCTTTTGAAAAGTCTCTATTATTGTTTGCAATGCATCTTAATATTTCCTAAAGTGATTTTGTACACATAGACACTGTACCATATTGGGGAACAATAATGGGTGATGTGGCACATGGAGGATGTTTGGAGACTAGTCAGCTTGCGCAACTCTTAACGAGGGGAATTGAAGCCTTAGGAGTCGTAACCACCAGTCACTAGCATCCAAAAGAAGAGAGGAGGTAAAAGAGGTTTTGACTAGAATATCAACCATTCTTCTATTGTGAAAATTTGCAAGTATGTTAAAAATATCTGGGGTAGGGAATCCTACAAAAGTACAATGAAGAATTGGGATATTCATATAATCCTAGACTTTGCCAACTTTAGTCACTTCAAAGATGACAAAATAGTTCTGACACATTATGTTCCTAGTGGAAGTGGCACTACAATTGCTTGTGGTTCAAATTAAGCTGCACCAAGTGATGATTTTGATCTAGGCGTTTTTGCTAGAGAGAAAGATAACAAATTTTTAATTGTAATTTGTATTTAGCTATGTTACCTCAGTTTTTTTTTCAGCCGTCCCTGTCTCGGGGACATCTTTGAGATAAGGGACACCTAGGGGACTTTGACTTTGAATTCTAGACGCAATTTGATTTTGACTCTCAAAATAACACAAATTTGGCATAATAATTCTGCTAATTCTTATATTTTAAGGTTCTATAATGTATAAGTGCATGCTTTATCCATGTTTTCATGGGAATTTTCTAAATTTCCCTTCATATTTTAATTTTCCTTCCATTATGTAGCTGTTCCCTTTGCCACCCCCTACCAGTCCCCAAAATTTGCAAAACAAATTGCCATTTCGGAAACTCGCCCCCAGTCGCCTATCATCCCCATCCTGAAAACTTGGGGCATCCTTGGTATTAGGTATTAACTATTTTGCTATTTTAAATTTTTGTAATCATTTGACATATATGATATAACATTGAATTATGATTATCTTTATCAATATCAAATATCAACTCTCTCTCTCTCTCCCTCTCTCCCTCTCTCCCCGTACCTAGAAAAAAATTGGCGTATACCCAAACCCCAAATTGTAATGACCCTCACTAGTAGGATCACTAAAACACCCCAAATCTGAACTGTGGCAATTCGTCAAACAATTGGCATGCACTGAAATGTTCTGCTTGTAATGATGTGTTTCAATGGGTATATTGTTTTGGCATCAACTATGCAATTGAGATAACAGTACCAATATAAAATGAAAAGACAATGCAAGCCAATGAACTT
>MU225181.1:895260-909098 GCA_018584345.1 Thuja plicata | reverse complement strand
AAAATAAAAAGTGCAATCTCAACTTAAAATTATAACATGTAGGCTCAACTACAACTGAATGTAGGCTCAACTGCAATTGAATGTAGGCTCAAGTACAACTGAATGTAGGCTCAGACTGGATGTAGGCTCAAACTACGATTCTCCAAGAGCAATATACAACCAACTGATCTCCAAATGATCAACAAGATGACTCTCTTCACATCGCCACTAGTCTACGAGAGCCCGTGATAGACTGATCCGGCACGCCAAACAATGTCAGCCAGAATGGAGACATGACACAAATCTACACCCACTCAAGTACTCCCAACAACTTAGTGGATAACAATAGATTTTTCAAATTCAAGATTAACTTTTTTCAAGCTAAAATTTAGAAGTGTCTTTGAAGGTTTAAATCATCATTCATGTGCTCTCTATTGCTACTATTTACATTTGTCGATGTTTGTCCGTTGCTGTCATCTGCTGGTGTTATATTGTTGAACTTTCCTCTCCTATATTACGATAAAGGAAGGCTGAATGTATTTTATCAAGGCCCGTGGTGGCAAGTCTCAAAAGCATATTTTAAATTCTTATAATACTAATTAAGTTCCTTAAACTAACGAAATCCTCTAAAATGGTCTATTGAGTTGGAGAAAGGGGTTGCATATATATTTGTTTTAAATGCAGGGTTTTGCCAATCCCAAATATATAATATAACTAATTATATTACAAACATAGTTAACAAGAGACATGAGGATTTGATTACTAGGACAGGGATATGCAGACCAATCAAATTAGGGTATGTGAGTAAATGAATAAGGAGACAGTTATATTGTGTATAAACATGGTCAACAGAAATTGTGGGTATGGGGGTGGAGATGGAGATGAAGTTCACTTTCCTATAATGCAGTTTCCTGGTAACTATGTGCAGAAAATGAAATTTGATAAAATCATTTTTTTCTTTCTCTGAGTATAGATATGAGCTTATATAGGTAAGAATTAAGTTAATGAACAGTAAACACCTGAACTTGCTTATTTAACACCAAGAGGTTGACACAATTTGACAAGAGAAGAAAATTAGTATGAAGATTAGTACATTTTATTGGATTCAACATTGGGTTGAGTAACCTATTAGACATCTTATCATGGATATTTTGAAATTACTTGTCTACCAATTTAGAGATCCTGATTTGTTTAATCACTTTAACCATTGAAAGGAATCATTAATTCTGCAGGGGCATCTCAGATGATGTATCTACCATTGTAGAGAAGATAATTGAAGAGGGAGAAGAGGAAAAAATAATTGGAGAGAAATTGGAAAGGGGGCTCTTTGAGTTAAGATTTGTAAGTCGTGACCAGCCTTTAAGTTTATTTCTATAGATGTAAAAAACTCCAGCTTTTTTAAGCATTATGTGCATATAACAAGATAACAGCTAAAATATGTAAATGCTTTATTCATATCAGTAAATCTTATTATTTTCTTGCATGGAATAAATCTTTTTATTAGCATTGTAAAATGTAAGATTTAATGAAATATCTTTGTAAGTAAATTGAGAAGGTAAATTTCTGAGCAAATAATTCCTTGATACACTTTGTTGTATGTTAAAGAGGGATGATCCAGAAGTGTGTTCACCACCAAGAGTTGCTGGCTATATTGAAACAGTCAACGATAAGATCAGTAACTTAGAATCCAGTTGCACTTCTTTTGAGATTGTTAATCCTGCATTAAACATCCGAGAAAATAAGAAAGATCAAACTTCTGTACAAGGAGAAACATTGGCCAATGATGGTATAGGAGGCCCTGGTGAAGGAGTGTTAGAACATCTTGCAGAGCCTTTCAAGCCAGCTACTTCATCAAATTCTTGCGATAATGAAATGAGTTTTAGTATAGATAACAATAGCTATGAAGGCTGCATGATCAAGCCACAAGAGAATGGACAAGTTTTCTCAATTAGTGGGAGGGTGGTAACAGCTCTGAATTATGAGAAAGGGAGGACCCCAAATGAAAGAGGCACTTTCAGTCAAAACCAAAATTCCATGGAACATGAAGCTCAAATCATGAAATCAAATGGCTCACCACATTGCTCACAGGTATATCAGTTGCCTATGTCCTATGTTGCATATTTTGTAGATTAGATTCTTTTTTTTTTCATAAACTAATTTTCCTTCTATCTTTGAAATGCATGAATATTCTCAGTACTTTCATGTTTTAAAATTAGGGTCATTAAATTATCTCGATCTCGTTCTCCTGAATCCATAATTATAATTATGCCACACTTGTGTTTGAATGCTCAAGTGTTATTGATCTCTCTTTCCACAAACCTATTGGACACAGCTTGTAATTTTTAACTAATAGGGCAGTTGATCCATAAGAATGCAGATTGATTTGTCACTTTTTCAAGAACAAAAATCTCTGACCTGTACCTCATTTGTTTTTCACCATGTTAAGAATTGATACAAGCTTTGTCAAATTGTTACACATTCTAAAATCCTCCTTTAGATGTTAAAGGACGACTGTCTCAATCTGGAGCAAAATCTAAAGAAAAGAAATGGTTTTAGATCTTGCATGAATTTATACTTAGAACCCAATTTGATGTGATGATCAAACATTAAACTACCTTTCCTTTAGCATGCACCCCAATGGAAATTACATGCACAAACAAACCCATCATGCAGACCCTTCTCCAATTTTTTGTATCACTTGGCCTAGCACATATTTCTCAATAGTTGTAAGTTTCTAACTCATTGTGTTACTCCAGACCTTTGTCAAAGGGCGCAGAACTTCTAATATTTTCTCATTGTTTGTGTCTTTATCTTAAATTGATGCGATGCATGATTATCATAGTTAAAGCCAATATCATTCCATGAAATTAAGAATGTATGGTACCATATATTGTTAGCATTGAAGGCAAGTAAGAAAGATTGAAGGAAGGAAAAATATATTTGTCTGTGGATGACCAAAGGAGGTCAGTGAAACTTGTATGGACAAAACACTAAAACAAGTAATGGTGCTAAATGAAATCCAAAAGCGATAAAGTTTTACCTCAATAAAGAATCATCCATATAACACTTTATCATGCAAATTTTATTCTCCCATATTGAACTCTCAAAAACAAAGCCACGCTAACATTGTAAAGATGAAATACATAACTATTACAATAATTCTTCAAACCACCCACAAGTTATCAGTAATTAAGAAGTAAACAACCAAAAGATACTCATGGAAGGGGAAAAATTACATACTCAAAACCATGATTGTTAACAAAATGTTTACCCTCAAAATGTCACCATACTGTAATAAAAGGGCTAACAATTCAAGTTTGAAAATGTAATGTCCCCGTTATTAAATAAATAAAATAAACTTGTATTTGGGTTCTGGTCGATTTAGCTTATCCCGGACCTATCTTTTATTTGTGTAGGTGTTAGTGTGCCATGTCGGCTTTATTTATACACCTTGGGAGTTTGTCCGATGGGTATTTATGACCGGCGTGTAGGATGTATTTGGCATGTTGAGTTTTGATATTTTATTGTAATTGCAAATTCCTGTTGGAATTCTGTGGTCTGCCATTTCGGAGGTGAAGACCCTCCCTAGTTGGTATTTGCAGTTTCAGTGGGATTCAACCCTCACCCTACTCTGCCTATTCTCTGTTCGGATCTGGCGAATTTGAAATACTATCAATTGATTATTATTATCTTTCCTCGCAAGTATTGATTTGATCTGTCATTGTGGATTATATTGGTTTATATTGGTTCCTTAATTCATTTTGGCCCGAAGACACACTCCTTACCCCGCAGGCACCTCCCTCCAAACATCCGTGCTGCCTCCCATCTCCATACGGCCTTCCAGCTAGCAACCGTACGCCTCCACCCAGCAACCGTACGGCCTCTAGCCAGCACCGTACGACCTCCACCCAGCAACTACACAGCCTCCAGCCACCAACCGTACGCCTCCAGCCAGCAATCGCACAGCCTCTAGCCAGCAACTGTACGCCTCCAGTCAGCAACTGTACACCTCCAACCAGCAGCCGTACGACCTCCAGCCAGCAACCGTACAGCCTCATAACCTCCACCTTACGGACCTTCTGCCAACCGTACGACCTGCAATCTCTGCTCGCCAGGAGTCAGGGGCTTCGATTCCGTGTGCCAGGAGCTCGGGACATTACAGTAGTATCAAAGTTGGTGATTCTGCCAGCTTGTGGGTTTGAATGCAAGTATATACTAGGAGAAGGAACAGATATCATTCGGCTGATAGAATAGAAGATCAATAGGATCCTGCGGCTCAAGTCATGGCATTGCTAAGAGAAATCTCCACAAACCAAATGTAGATCAATGACACTCAGCGACTCATGGAAGAGACATTACAAAAATTGGCTGAAGGCAAAGCATCCACAGAGCAAAATGTGCAAAATGACAATTCTGTTGCAAGTAGGGCAAACCCCGAACCAACACGCTCTCGACCATCGATGCCCACCTTCCCCCTCGAACGGAAGCACAACACAGAGAACCACCTACATTCCAAGATATGCAAGATCAACTTCGGGAGGATTGGAGGAATGCAAATTTGGAAGGGGATATAACCTACAAGGATTATGTAGATCTGAGAATGAGATATTCAGGCTGTAACAATCGGGGTGGCTACTATAACGATAACCTTAGGAGAAAGATCGGTAAAGCTAATTTATCAAGTTTTGATGGTTCTGGTTCCACCATGGCTAGGGCCTGGGTGTAGAAGGCCGACACCTATTTCCAGCTCAACCCTATGCCGGAGGACGAAGCCATAAAATTTGCGGCCTTACATCTGGAAGGGTTAGCTCATGAATGGTGGCATCATGGCATGGTCACTTTGGGCCATGATCAGATAACCTCGTATGGTAATTTCACTGAGAGATTAATGGATCATTTGATGGAAGAGATCCAGAGCTTAATTTCAAAGATTTGGCTCAGTTGAAACAAACGGGTATAGTGGACAGTCTCATTACAGAATTTCAAAGATTATCAGTCCTGGTAACTGATATTTCGAAGAGACGATTGATCGTGCTATTCATGGATGGGTTGACAGAACCTTTGAGAGGATGGGTAAAGGGGTTCAATCCCATCACACTCACAGAAGCAATCAAGAAGGCATGCGACATGTCAACCTCATCCTCCTCCAAGAATTATGCACAGTCCAAACCACCCCTTATTCCCAAAGAAAAGGACAACAGACCTCCACCAAAGTGACCTCTACTGGATGAGGCTACCCGACGGGAGCTCAGAAGGAGGAAGCTATGCTTCAATTGTAGGGAACCATGGGAACCTGGACATCATTGCTTAGGCAAGAGAAAAATCCACTATATTGAAGTAATGTCAAATGATGAAGAGGAAGAATGTGCACCAGAAGTTGAGGAAGACGAACAGCCAACCGCCCGAGAAGCTAACCTGAACCATGCGGAAAGAATTGCCACATTGTTGAAAAGAGGTGGGTCCATTGCTGCTTTAGCTGGAACCCCGAGATGCATTGTTTTCCGGGTACGGGGTGCTCTCCAGGGACAGAGGGTTGTGGTCATTCTAGACAGTGGGGCTACCCTCAACTTCAACTCCTCACTAGTCAAACGAAGGGGTTTACAAATAGAGGCACACCAAGGATTCGACGTCAAGGTGGCAGGAGGAAGCATTTTGTCTTGCACCCATCTAGTCCCACAACTAAGCATTTCTATGGGTAACCACATAGTGATAGATGACTTCTTCGTAGTTGATTTGGACGACATAGAAGTCATCCTCGGCATCCAGTGGATGGAAACATTGGATGAATACACACAGTTTCAAACGGATGGAATTTTCATTCGAGGTTGATGGCAAGAAAGTTGTTCTGAGCGGAATGTCGAATGGAGGACCGAGGGAAATTTTTGCCCGACGGATGGAGGCCATCCTCAAGCACGACGATATGGTTTGGGCCGCACACTGTTTTATCTCATCAGAACCAGTACATGGACATCCTACCTTCTATCAGGATGAGGAACTTCAGAATGTGTTGGAGAAGCATCAATTAGTTTTTCCTGACATACCACCAGGCGTACCACCGCACCGTGGGTTTGAACACACTATCAAGATGGAGGTTGGCGCCCAACCTATCATCACCACACTGTACCACCATCCTAAAAGGTTTAAGGATGAAATTGAAACAACAATACAAGAGCTTCTAGACAAGGGATGGATCAGGCCCAGTTCCAATCCTTTTGCATCATCCGTCGTACTGGTCAAGAAGGACGGAACTCTGAGGACGTGTGTGGACTACCATGCATTAAATAAGAAAACCATCAAGAACAGGTACCCTATTCCCAGGATCGACGAGCTATTGGATGAACTACATGGTGCACTCTATTTTTCGAAAATAGATCTCCGATCTAGGTATCATCAGATCCGTATGAGAGGTAAAGATGTGGAAAAAACAGCCTTTCGTTGCCACTATGGGAATTACGAGTTCCTGGTCATGCCATTTGGATTGAGCAATGCTCCCACCACATTCCAGTCTTGTATGAATCACATCTTCAGCAAGCAACTGCGTAAGTTTCTATTGGTATTTTTTGATGACATACTCATATACAGTAAGACATGGGAGGAACATTTGAAGCATTTGGATGAAACACTGGAGATTATGGAATCACAGTCCTTGTTTGCCAAAAGGTCAAAATGTGAGTTTGGGATGACGGAGATATTGTACCTCAAGCACATTGTCAGTGGGCGAGGGGTTCAAGTGCATCGGGAAAAGGTTCAAGCCATTTTAGATTGGCCGCCACCAAAGACTCTCAGACCTGCGCGGATTCTTCAGGTTGTGCAGTTATTATAGGCGGTTCGTGAAGGGATTCTCACAGCTCAGTGCACCATTGACGGACCTAACAAAGACAGGATCATTCCAATGGAGCGAACAAGCACAACAAACTTTTGAAAGGCTCAAAGAATTCATGAGCCCTTGCCCGATGCTGGCACTTCCAGATTTCACCCGGCCCTTCATTTTGGAGTGTGATGCCTCCGGAGAGGGTATTGGGGTCGTGCTGATGCAGGACCGTCACCTGATTGCATTTGAGAGTCGGAAGCTTTCGGGAGCCGAGAAATTGTATTCCATCTACGACAAGGAGATGCTCGCCATCATGCACGCCTTGACAAAATTTTGACAATATCTCGTCGGAGCCAAGTTCACCGTGCGTACAGATCATAACAGCCTTCGGCACTTCCTGGAACAGCGGGAACTCAATGAACGGCAACAGAAGTGGGTAAGTAAAGTACAGGCTTTTGATTTTGACATTGAATATATAAAGGGAAAAAATAATGTGGTGGCTAACGCCTTGTCGAGACTTCCAACGATATGCTCTTTATCTCAAATCTCAACCGATTGGAGAGCACACCTGCTGGTTGAGTATTCCAAGAATACTTTTGCATGTCAGCTGCTGGATGGCGAAGGACAAGATGACAGATTCAAGGTGGTTGATGATATTATATACTACAAAGGCAGGATATACTTGGTACCGGAATCCAAATTGCAGGTGAAGATTCTGAAGGAGATACACGACTCACCTCTAGCTAGACATCAGGGATATTTGAAGACTTACAAGAAGATCGGGGAAAGGTTCTCCTGGAAGGGCTCAAAGAATGATGTCCTCCGATATGTCCGGGAATGTCCTACCTGTCAACAGAAAAAATCAGAACACACTATGCCAGTAGGTCTACTTCAGCCACTATCGATTCCTAAGCAGAAATGGACTAGCATTTCAATGGATTTCATTACTGGGCTTCCGAAGGTGCAAGGAAGAGATTGCATCTTTGTGGTGGTCGACAGATTGACCAAGTATGCACACTTCTTTGCTATTTCAGGGGAATACCAAGCAGCATAGGTGGCAAACTTGTTCTTCCGGGAGGTGTTCCGCTTGCATGGACTCCCTCAGAACATAGTGAGCGACCGAGACAGTCGTTTTCTTAGTACCTTCTGGAAAGAACTATTTCGACTGGCGGGAACAGAGTTGTCACCCAGCACAAGCTACCACCTGCAGACTAACGGACAGACAGAGATCGTGAACAAGTGGCTGGAAGGATATCTCAAAAACTGTGTCCGCACAACAGAAAGCGTGGGTCAAGTGGCTACATCTGGGGGAGCACTGTTACAACACCACCTATCACATGTCCATCAAAATGACTCCCTTCAAAGCTTTGTACGGGTATGAACCAACTTCATTCGTGAACATGGCGTTGGGAGATAGTCGCACACCAAAGGCAAAAGATTGGCTGCAGGAAGGAATAGATATCGTAAGATCACTCTGGGAGAATCTCCTACAGGCTCAGAATCAACAGAAAATGTATGCTGACAGGCATCGCATTGAGAGGAGTTTTGAAGTGGGAGACCTGGTATACCTTCGACTTTAGCCATACAGGCAGTCGTCCCTGAAGGCATTCGGGAAGGAGAAATCAAGGCCGCATTTTTACGGGCCCTACCGTGTTTCCAAACGGGTGGGTGAGGTTGCCTAAGAACTGGATCTACCCAAGGGAAGCAGGATTCACAATGTATTTCATGTATCTTGCCTAAAGAAAGTGGTGGGGCAACATGTCACTGTGTCTGAAGATTTACGACCCCTCGACAGTGAAGGGAAGTTAGTTCTGGAGCCCAATAAATTTGATTTACCACCCAAGAGAAAAAGTTGAGGACTCGCACGGTCAAAGAAATTTTTGGTGCGTTGGAAGATGCTACCTAGGAGGGTGAGCAAATTCTCAATCATCCAAATCTACAATTGCTTGAGGACAAGCAATCTTTGGGACGAGAGGACTGTAATGTCCCCATTATTAAATAAATAAAATAAACTTGTATTTGGGTTCCGGTCGATTTAGCTCATCCCGGACCCATCTTTTATTTTAGCGTAGCTGTTAGTGTGTCGTGTCGGCTTTATTTGTACACCTTGGGAGTTTGTCCGATAGGTATTTATGACCGGCGTGTAGGATGTATTTGGCATGTTGAGTTTTGGTATTTTATTGTAGTTGTGAATTCCTGTTGGAATTCTGTGGTCTGCCATTTCGGAGGTGAAAGACCCTCCCTAGTTAGTATTTGCAGTTTCGGTGGGATTCAACCCTCACCCTACTTTGCCTGTTCTCTATTCGGATCTGGTGAATCTGAAATACTATCAATTGATTATTATTATCTTTCCTCGCAAGTATTGATTTGATCTGTCATTGTGGATTATGTTGGTTTATATTGGTTCCTTAATTCATTTTGGCCCGAAGGTACACTCCTTACCCCGAAGGCACCTCCCTCCAGACATTCGTGCCTCCCAGCAACCGTACGGCCTCCACCCAGCAACCGTACGCCTCCAACCAGCAACCGCACGGCCTCCAGCCAGCAACTGTACACCTCCAGCCAGCAACCAGAACCGTACAACCTCCAGCCAAAACCATACAGCCTCCAGGCAGCAACCGCACCGCCTCCAGCCAGCAACCGTATGCCTCCAGCCAGCAACCGTATGGCCTGCAGTCTCTACTCGCCAGGAGTCAGGGGCTTCGATTCCGTGTGCCAGGAGCTCGGGACATTACAGAAAAAAGCCCTACTCTCAAATTGAACATTCAAATAGGATTTCTCAAATCATTCCCAAATTAACCCACAACTTGAAATATAGAAATAAAATTGAAAGACAGCCATCTCATTGAAATCAATTGTATAAAGGTATAGGAATCCCTTACAACTTGGGACTATCAAATTGAACTGAATCAATACTAACATCCTAATGCAGAACTTAAAGTATTGGAAGCGCTTTCTGCAAAATGATATTCATCGTAACCTTAAATAATGAAGTAAAGCTAATACCCCAAGCTCTGGAAGACTGTTTAGCAACATAAAATGAACCTAGAAAATTTTATATGCAATAGAATTTAAACCGTCTTAAATACGACAAGAACCATGAATAGACATACTATATGCTTATTAGGACTTATTTAATCATTTCAATAACTAGAGATAACATCAACACTCAAAAGACTCTTGAGAAGTTCATTAAAAAGTCTAACTCAGTAATTTATAAGGTATCCAACCATGTATCATAAAAATACAAACTTCTATTAACTTGAGTTACCTAGAATCTAGAGCAAATGATGTTCAAGTATTTGTTAACACATAAATAAGCTCTATGGTCTCTAATAGGTCTTTGTTAAAACAGTCAATTATATTCAAATTAGATCAAAGTTAAAAGTTAAACCAATAAGACCACAAGCTTGACTGGATGAATAGATCAGTTCAAAAGGGTTGATGAACATTATAGAATTCATTACGGCATGATTCATTAAGATGATGTCATCACTGAATTAATTATGAGTTCTTTTTTTATTTAAAATCAATTGAAGCATGTTTTTTCTGGCTAGTCTTACAGACATGGCTCAATTTATTACACCCCTCATGCCAATTAGGCTCATTAGTACCAAATTGACCCTCTTTTTTTCCTCAAACCTGCTTACAAGTATAATGTTTGAACTTCATAAATGGCATCCTTCAGTGAACAATTTCTCTCCTTTGACATTATTATATACTTGAGGCTTGAAAGGGAGAATTCGAAGAGGATTGTATTGCTAATGTCAGTGCAACTGACTGTATATCAGCAAAGCTCCTATTTGTTGATCGAGGACTTTGCTTGCTGTTATGACCTTTCTAAACCACTTTTAATCAGTAGTTGATTAAAACTGAACTGTTGACTGACAAAAGACATCTGCATTGACTTCACTGTTGTCTCATCTGTTAAGCTGATTGTTTTTAAGTATAAACCAGTTTGGTGGATGCACTTGTTTGAGAATATTTAATAATGAAACATAGCTTTTGTAATGTCCCCTTTTTCGGGCACATTATTCCTGTTGCGTCGTTAGCCATTTCATCATGGTCCAGTGGGCTAACCAACGCTTTATTTGGATCAGTGCGATATTTGGCCTAGATAATTCCAGTTTCCGGCCAATCAGAGCAGTTTCCGCAGGGTTTCTGGATACTTACTATTTTTAGTAAGTCGGCAGAGTTCAATTTTCTTGGCATTTCAGTATTGGACTTGGAGCATCTCGCCGAGAGCTTTTCGACAAGCTAGCACACGTCATCTTCCGAGTTCGTTTGGTCCTTCGTTTTAATGCCCGAAGATTCCATACTTTATTATTATGCCACTTTATGATTTAACGGTTATATTTATTTAAAATGACTTAAAGTGGGAATATGAAAAGACAGAGAAGGGAAACTGAAGAGTCACAGCTGCTGCTTTAAAAGAAAGAATGGAGACTCATTTGAGATATGCTTAGTTTATGAATTTATTTCTCTTGGAGAATCCAAGAAACTTCAACTTTCGATTCTGAAACGTGAGGACGGAAACCTTCAGGATTTCTCAGTGGATTGGACGGAAACCCAGTTCATCTCGGGGGTGGATTCACAGCAGAGTTCACCATTGCATTTCCAGGTTCTTTTTGTTATTTGATATTCTGTTGCATATTGTAGCTCGGATTTGGATTGTGAGAAATCCCATTGTTATTGTATTATTGTTGTATAATGCAATAATGTTCGCTAAGGGTTTTCATGGAATATATTGCTGGTTATTGTTGTTGAATCATTGGTTTATTGCATGCATTTATTTGTTTAAATCTGCATGAGATATATTTGTGGAAAAATCAGGAAAATACCGATTTGGGACATTTTAGTGGTATCAGAGCTATAAATCTTGCCAGCCTGTGACGTTTTCTTTAGAAACAAAGTTGCAAAAGGGTTTATGAGTAACAAATTTCAGATTTATTGGATATGCACTCTTAGCTTCAGATGCAGCAAGCAGAAGAATATACACATTTCCAGGTTGAAGTCGTTTATCATCCTTATTGTGCCAGATTATACCGCTTATGGTGATGCTCGCTTGGTTTATTATGGGCCCCAATTCATTGTTGCGGAAGCCTTTATTGCTCTTGACTATAGTTCACAGGAATTAATTTATTAAGATTACCTTTGGTTAAATCTGCAAAAATAATCACCGGACTTCTTAAAGCTTTCGAAGAAGAATTAATATATTCCAGGCTCCATCTTATGTGGGAAATATTCTCAAGTTTGGCTCACGAAAAGTCTTTGATTTAATACCCTGAATCCCTATTGGACCAATAATGATGGAACCTCAGTGGTGGAACCTCATTGCAATATTATTGTGTGGAACCGGGCGGAAGACAGGAGGCAGCACAGAGAAGTTTGGGTAGAAAAAATACACCCGTAGGTTAACATTTGGTTCACATTCCTCTTGCGTAAGGTTAAAAATATGTTCGTTGCTAGATTTATGATCTTCATGGCGCTGGAAGGAGTCTAAGTTTGGAGCCATTTTGGAAAGCTACGCAACCAGATGTGAAGAAGGACCACACCCAGTCCACATCAAAGACCCTGGAATGGTAAACGTCATTACCGCCAACACATTAGAGTTTAGCACGATTGGGACAGGAGTGAAGAGTGGGTTTAGCTTAGTATCAACCGCAGTCGGCATGCTGTGAAACACCACGCACAGGCATAAGGAAAGCCAGAGACAGCAGTACTACATACAGCGCCCATCAACACCGCATTGTTTCAAGTCTATTCCAGGCATTTGGTATCCAGAACAAGCAGCTCAGCTTAAAGGAATGAACCAGAATACATTTGTACAAGAAGTTAACAGTGCTTTAGAGCATGAATGCAGACCTCATCTTCTTTCACAAATTTGCTATCCAAGTTCATGAAATACCAATGCTTGTGAATGAAGATAGAACTAAAAGTGTTTGTCGTTTTTTGCAATCAAAGCTACAAACAGTAGGAGGTTCCCTTGCTTTAACTCTACTGCAGTCTTTCTGGAAGCAATTTGTTTTAATTGCTATTTTGGCTCTCTTAAAAAAACCACTGTGATATATGTCTCAGTTTCTTACTGTGTAGGGAGACAAATTTAAAAGGCACTTCATTCATTGGTATCACTGGAAGCCAAATTTTTTGTAGCATTTCTTGCAGTTGAGTATCCTAATTTTGAACGTTTATGACAAGCAAGTTGTGGAATATAAGTTGTGAAAACCATTTATATTGTGTTTCCGAAATTCTGGAGGTGATTGAAGGACGCCTATAAGTGACGAATGCCCTTCTTGTATGAAATTACTTGGTAATAAAATTTACTGTTACAGCAAGTGAATGAAGTTGGTTTTGATATTTATGCTGGAAAGTTTTCAGTCAAGATTGACAATAAATTATCAATATTGTTGTGGTACTTAAGTGTTTGCGAATTTACTTGTCTCATTCTGATTTGTAAACTAATACTCCTTCATACCAAACAATCACGAAAGCAAACATAGTCAACCCTTGAGATTCAACATTTTTATAAAGATGCATGGTTTGGAAAAAGTCTTGAAGGATCTTGTTAAGGTACAGCAACAGTTAACCCAAATTTCACAACCTGATAAAAGGACAGAAATACTCGGCATGTATGATGAGTATAATACACTTCCTCCACAGGTTCAGAGAGATTTAACCTGCTCTAGTTTCATGGACTTTCATCCAAAGCTTCAACACAAGACTTTAATGGCAAAGAAGCAGTGTCAGGATTTGGCTCGGAATCTACTTGCACAAGATAGGTGCAGAAGGTTATATGAAGAGTTTCCAGCTATCATTAATCAACCCATAAGTGAACAAAAAACAAAACCAGTTATTGAAGAAAAGCCTTATGAGGTTGTCATTGTTAACATATTGTTCGTTCATGTTTAACTATGCATATATTATATATATATAATATTAATAATAATTGTTAATATATATATTTCTCTGATAAATATATATTGGAACGAACTCATATATATATATATATATATATTAGTTATTAATAAATGATATGTATAATGAACAG
>MU225181.1:854607-881361 GCA_018584345.1 Thuja plicata | reverse complement strand
TCCCTTGACTTACTATAAATAGTAAGTTCACACCAATGACCCTCTAAACCCCTCGCCAGACCACGAGGATCGCAATAATGACCTGGCACCATCATTTCAATGACCTGCTGAAAAATGGGGACATTACAACTGTGCATATAACTATTTGCATATCAGACACAACCATCATATATTGTAATTGATTGTTATGCAATCATTTTCATTTTATCACAGCGTATGCATTTGGAGTCAAGCATCATTATCAGTACTTGATTGTCAAGTTATTATCATTTGTAACAACTTATGCATTTGGAATTAAATATCATTCAATAATATTAGTTTATCAGCAGTTGTTTATAAATTGCAAGGTTTACAAGTAGTGTTTCAATTTATAGAAAAATGGACATTACAATAATGTTGATTAAGTTTGGTGTGGAGCTGAGTGTGACACATTCTTCAGTCGTCCAAACATCTTTTGAAGCCACATCTAAGGAAGGGGAACATAATGCAAGAGTGGTTGACATTGAGCAAAAGTTTGAGAGGATGGAAGATTTACTTTGCAGCCATGAGGAGGATAAATATAATTTCCATTTGAATGCTTCTTTTTGAGTTGCTTCAGAATGGAAAAAATCTCCTTACGCTTTGATATCTCATCATGAGGAGGAGGATTTCTTGATTGGGCTTTATGCTGCCCTAAAATCAGAAAGCTCTAATTTTCTGATTGGTGACAATGACTTCTTTTTTGAACTTGATGCTCTGATTGTTGACAACTATTTCTTGATTGGATATGATGCTGCCCTAAACGTAGAAAATTCTGATTTTCTGATTTTGGACAGCAGCACTTCAATTGGTATAGTTGGCATCCATGAGGAGAATGGTTTTTATAGGGGTACACACTGGGGACAACAAAAATTGGTGGCATAACTATGTACATAACAGCCAAAAGGATGGAGACTCAACTTGAGCTTGAAGCATGTGATCTTCAGTTAGAAATATATCTTGGAGCGATGCTGGATGAAGGATCTTCTACAATGAAGAAATGTTTGAGATTCATGTGGACACTTGGGATATGTATGACTGCTATTCTAATCCATTGCTTGGCAACAACAATCCCTCACCTCTGCATAACAATGAGATAGCATCCACTTCACATGGGGATGATGGTAATGAGGAGTCTCCCAATTTGGGACCTCAAAATTTGTGTGATGTATTGAAGATTTTGATTTTTTACATCAGATCTTGGAGGATGCAAAGAAGTTACAAGGGACATGTGATGGATGGCTACCTATCCAAGCAAGAAAAGGCTTACATTTAGAATTGTGTAGGCATGGAGTGAGGAATGTTTGTATGCATATGAGACTCATGAGTTTCTATAATGTCCCTCCCTAACTAAGGTTACAGCATTTTAATAATATTAGTTAAATGCTAATTGGACCCATGTTAGCATTTTATTTAAATGAAGATATTTCACTTGTATTAAAATAAGTCATGTTTCATTAAAAAAGTGAAATACGCCTTGTCTTATTAGTGGGAATTAAATTTAAGAATGGATTAAAAGAATCTCTCGACAGTTACAGAATAGGACAACAATTACGCATGGAGAAGGATAAAACGGATGGAATCCTTCAGAATTGGTAGGTTGGTGAATTCAAAATGTAGAATGGGGAATTTGCAAAAAAAGGAATTTTTTAGCTTCTAGAAGGAAACGTGGATTCTTTCAGGAGGGCACTGTCTTCAGTACTAAAATAGTTACTAAGGTTAGTAAATCGAATTATTTTGAAGCTATGAGAATTTGAACCATAAAGTAAAGAGATTCATGATTTTGTCATCTTGAACGGAAATTTGTAGTGTCAATTTCAAGCTAAGGAAGGAGTTGTGTCGCAAAAGGGAAACTGCCGAGAAATCTGGAGTAGATTAGCTTACGGTGAGGGAAAAAGGTGTTTTTTCCTGGGGAATAGGTGTTTTTCGGATTTTCCATTACTACGTTGAGCAGAAAAAAGTAACTATTCTGACCCCAAACAAAGTATTATTAGGTAAAAAACAAGCAGATGTTCTATTAGTCATGCTCAAGAGATTTGTCGACCTAGCTGGAAATGTGTAGCGGCTGGTTTTTAGAGGAAACTAACATGGTGGAATGAATATCGTGCCTAGTCAAATCATCTACAGAATTTGCATATAAAGTCTATGTCATGTGGAAGCCATGTCGGTTTCTTCTTAAACCTCAGAGTCTAATTGTCATCGAACAAAGATGTAATAAGTCGTCGAGTGATGTAATTGGAGTTATCGAAATCTATTGTGAGAACAAAGAAATAAACAACAATCAAAGAAATGAAGACTGGACATCATCCTGCCTAGGCCATAGTTGAAACTTGAACATATTTTGAATCCCAGTTTCTCATACAATAAATTGATGAGCTTGCAATCTAAAAGATTCACATGTATTGGAAATGGATGTCTCCTGAGTGTGAAGGGCCACACGAATCACAGGAAAGGACCAGGTCAGCGTCCTTTAAAAAATATAGTTTGAATCTCATTGTTTGTCTGAATGTTTAATATGTTTTGTTGTTTGAAAACCTGCACTGTGTAATTGGCTCCAAAATGAATAGTAATAGTTTTCAGTTCTAAGTACATACAGAACAGTCATTATGGCATGTAATATGTTATTTACCATAGTAAATGTGCATCTTGGCTTGGGATACATACATGTGTTTTGACTTCTCTGATAGATGAGGATATGTTGTAAGAATCTATTATTGAAAAAAAACATACCAATTAACTAGTGGTTCAATTTCACATGCATAATGTTTGATGAAACACTTATCATTGAAGATTAGGAAGTGCAGAAGCTTGTTTCTTTTTAGAAGAGAAAAAAAATCAAGTTTCAAATAGGGGTAGGCCTCTACAGTGGTATCAGATCTTAGTTCAAAGTTTGCAGCCTGTTGGGTTAATGTAATGCGTCCTACAACTCACCATTATTACCTCCAGAGGAATAAATCACATCCTAATTTAGACTAGCAACCATTGTTTGAACAGACCGAAAATCCTACAGGAACAATGGGGGACAGAGATTCACAAAACATTAGTGGTATTGAGAATGCATTAGGAGAGTTGGCTAGAATGCAAAGAGAAATGTTAAACATGATGACAGTCTCATCAGCAGATGACACAAATGTTAAGTCAGTTGGTGCAACAAAATGGCAACCCTGGTAATGCAAGAAAAAATGATAACAATGGGAACAATGGAAATCATGGACACGGATCAACAAATAATGGAATTCAATAGCCAAGAGCCTTTGGGTTTATAGCTAATTCTAGACCACTAATGCCTACATGTACACAAGCAAATAATCCTCCCACTGAAAATGAACCAACAGACCAAGAATTCCATAGACAGGTTTGGATAGATTGGCAAGCTTTGGGTGTCAATTTTCAGATTGAAATGCCTCTTCCAGAGTATATAGCTTTCAGAGAAAGAAATAGACCATGTAGAGGAGGTAGTGGTAGATTTCAATACAAAGAGTTGCAAAAGAAAGTTGGCAAGGTAACTATGCCACATTTCGATGGTTCAGAAAAAATCACTGCTAGATCTTGGGTTCAGAAACTAGATACATATTTTCAACTAAAACCAATGGCTGAAGATGAAGCTATTAAATATGCGACATTGTATTTGGAAGGTAGTGCTCATGAGTAGTGGTACCATGGGTTGATTACTCTTGGTCACGATCAGATTGTGTCATATGCAGAGTTTACAAAAAGACTAATAGACAGATTTGATAAAAAGGATCCAAAGTTGAACTTCAAGGAGTTGGCACAACTTAAACAGTGGGGTTCAGCGGAAACATTCATTGTAGATTTTCAGAAATTTTTAGTGACAGTGACTGATATATCAGAAAGAAGACGGGTAGTACTCTTTGTGGATGGCATAACGAAACCTTTAAGAGGGTGGGTTAAAGATTTTGACCCATCAAATTTCTAGGAAGCAATCAAAAGAGAAAGGGAAATGGAAGCTTCTACTTCAAGTAAATTTCAGTCAAGAAACTTTCATCACAAAAAAGAGAAGGATAAAAGACATTTGCATAGAGATTCAAATCAAAATAAGAAGTTGCAGCCTAGACTTGATGATGACCATCTCAATGAGCTTAGGACGAAAAAATTGTGTTTCCAATGTAGAGAACCATGGGACCCAACTCAAAAGTGTACAGTTAAGGCTAAAGCAAAATAACTATTTACTTTACGGCCCCTGAATCAAGTTCAAAAAATTCAGGACAGCAAACTGAATCAGATACTAGTTAGGAGGATACTTCATCAGAGGAGTCAGAGAAGGAACAAATAAGAGGTAGTGTCATGGCACAATTGACCAGTTTGCAGAAAATAGGAACTTTCAGAGTTAGAGGAGTGTTGCGTGGGCAACGAATAGTCACTCTTATTGATACAGGTGCAACTCATAATTTTATTGATGAGGGTGTGGTGGCAAGAAGAGGTTTGAAGACAGAAGAATGTGAAGACTTTAAGGTAATGGTTGCAGATGGTTTCATCTCTCTTGCACCAGAAAGGTTCCAAATTTATGTACTCAGTTGAGAGATGACTTCTATGCGGTGAGCATTGGTGACACAGATGCAGTGCTTGGAATTCAGTGGTTGCGTTCACTTAGTGAGTTCAGGATGAATTTACAAACTATGGAAATAAAATTTGAAGTAGATGGAAAGAAAATTTTCCTTAGGGGTATGACAAATGGTGGACCTAGAGTGGTATCCTTTAAAAGGATGGAAATATTGATAAGACATGACCAAGTGGAGTGGGTAGCTAAATGTGTTATCATGCCTACTTATTTAGGACAGAAAAAGAGAAGTTATCAACCTGATGTTGAGGTGTTGTTGAGAAACTACAACAAAGTGTTTAGTGACATTCCACATGGAGTTCCACCATATAGGGGTATTGAGCACGTCATAGAACTTGAGGAGGGTGCTAAACCCAATATTACAACTCCCTATAGGCACTCTAAGAGACACAAGGATGAAATTGAAAAGGCCATCAAAGAATTGTTTGAAATGGGACACATAAGAGGAAGCAAGATCCCATTTGCTTCTTCCATGGTATTGGTTAAGAAGAAGGATGGAACAATGCGTTTGTGCGTTGATTACAAGGCGTTGAACAAGAAGACTATTAAAAATAGATATCCAATTCCACATATTGATAAATAAATTGATGAGTTGCATGGTGCTTTTTATTTTTCAAAGATTGATTTGAGATCAGGCTACCATCAGATTAGAGTTTGAGAGGAAGATGTGGAGAAGACTGCTTTTAGATGCCATTTTGGACATTATGAGTTTTTACTTATGCCTTTTGGTTTGACGAATGCTCCAGCTACCTTTCAGTCTTGTATGAATAGGGTATTTAATAAGCAGCTCCGTAAGTTTGTCCCTATATTTTTATGACATTTGAAGTAGATGGAAAGAAAATTCTCCTTAGGGGTATGACAAATGGTGGACCTAGGTTGGTATCCTTTAAAAGAATGGAAAGATTGATAAGACATGACCAAGTGGAGTGGGCAGTTTAATGTGTTATCATGCCTACTGATTTAGGACAACAAAAGAGAAGTTGTCAGCCTGATGTTGAGGTGTTGTTGAGCAAGTACAACAAAGTGTTTAGTGACATTCCACATGGAGTTCCACCAGATAGGGGCATTGAGCACATCATAGAACTTGAGGAGGGTGCCAAACCCATTATTACTACTCCCTATAGGCACTGTCAGAGACACAAGGATGAAATTGAAAAGGCTATCAAAGAATTGTTGGAAAAGAGACACATAAGACCAAGCAAGAGCCCATTTGCTTCTTCCATGGTATTGATTCAGAAGGGTGGAACAATGCGTATGTGCATTGATTACAGGGCGTTGAACAAGAATACTATTAAAAACACATCCAATTCCACATATTGATGAATTAATTGATGAGTTGCATGGTGCTTGTTATTTTTCGAAGATTGATCTGAGATCATGCTACCATTAGATTAGAGTTTGAGAGGAAGATGTGGAGAAGACTACTTTTAGATGCCATTTTGGAAAAATTATGAATTTTTAGTTGTCTTTTGGTTGGACTAATGCTCCAGCTACCTTTCAATCTTGTATGAATAGGATATTTAATAAGTAGCTCCGTAAATTTGTCCTTATATCTTTTGATGACATTTTGATCTATAGTAGAACATGGGATGAGCACTTGAAGCACTTGGAGGAAGTGCTTAGTATTCTTGAGAGGGAGTCCTTGTATGAAAAGGAATCCAAATGTGAACTTGGGTTGACAAAATTGTTATATCTTGGTCATATAATCAGCTCTAAAGGAGTTAGTGTTGACCCTGAAGAAATTAAGGCAATTATGGATTGGCCTCCACCTACAAACTTGTCACACCTTAAAGGTTTTTTATGGTTATGTGGATTCTATAGGAGATTTGTAAAATGATTTTCACAGGTTGCTGCCCCATTGATTGATTTAACTAAAAAGGGAGTCTTTGTATGGTCTGAAAATGCACAGAAATGCTTTGATCAGTTCAAGCAATTAATGAGCTTGTGTCCTGTGTTGGCAATTCCCAATTTCTCTAAACCATTTGAGCTTGAAAGTGATGCATTGGGGGAAGGAATAGGTGTTGTTGTAATGCAGAATAAACATCTTATTGCTTATGAAAGTAGGAAATTGAGAGGGACAGAGAGAAGCTATTTAGTTTATGACAAAGAGATGTTGGCAATAATGCATGCACTAGCCAAATTTAGACCATATCTTGTGGGATGTAAGTTCACAGTTAAAACTGATCATAATAGTGTTAAATATTTTTTGAATCAGTAAGATTTAAGTGAAAGACAGCATAAATGGGTAAGCAAGTTGCAAGCTTATGATTTTGACATAGTCTATGTCAAAGGGAAAAAGAATGTAGTGGTTGATGCATTGTCTAGGAGACCACATTTATGTTCTTTGGTTGAGATTACAATAGATTGGAAAGAAACAATAATTGTTGAATATACAAAGGATCCATGGGCTCCATGGGCTTCTAGCATTTTGGATGGTGTCACACATGGTGACAAGTACACAGTTCAAAATGAGCTTATCGTCTATAAAGGTAGAATATTTGTAGTGCCTAATTCTAAATTCAAATTGGTAGTCATAAAATCTTTTCACGATACTCCTATGGCTAGTCATCCTGGTTTTTTCAAAACATACAAGCAAGTTAGAGAGAGGTTTAGTTGGAAAGGGCTAAAAAATGAAGTTTTGAAGTTTGTACAGGAGTGTCAAGTATCCCAACAGAATAAACATGAGAACACATATCCTGCTGGTCTATTGTAGCCCCTGCCTATTCCCAATCAAAAATGGGAAAGTATTTTGATGGATTTTAATATTGGGTTACCCAGTGTTCAAGGGAAGAATTGTATTTATGTTGTAGTTGACAAGTTAATTAAATTTGCCCACTTTTTTGCCATTTTAGCAATGATTACAGTAGCACATGTGGCAGATTATTTTTCAGGGAAGTTTTCAGACTACATGGGTTGCCTCGGAATATAGTAAGTGATAGGGACAGGAAATTATGAGTTTGTTTTGGTAGGAGTTTTTCAGATTGAGTGGAACAGAACTTACTCCCACTAGTAGCTACCATCCACAAACTGATGGTCAAATCGAAATAGTTAACAAGTGGTTGCAGGGCTATTTGAGAAACCACATCTTAGGGCAGTAGAAAGTGTGGGTGAAGTGGTTACATTTGAGAGAGCATTGATATAAATCCACCTACCATATGTCGATTAAAATGTCTCCCTTTATGGCTCTTTGTGGGTATGAACCACTGAGCTTCTTGGATTTATTGTTTGGGGATAGTAGAGTACCTCAAGCTAAGGATTTATTGCAACAAAGTCAAGACATTATGAAATCTTTGAAGGAAAACCTCCAACAAGTCCAAAATCAGCAGAAACAAGATGCAGACCAGCATAGAGTTGAAAGACATTTTGAGGTTGGCGATTTGGTTTATTTGAGGTTGTAGCCCTACAAGCAATCTTCACTAAAAAAGTGTGGTTCGAAAAAGGTTAAGCCCATATTTTATGGTCCCTCTCAGATTGTCAAGCGAGTTGGAGAAGTAGCATAGGTGTTGGAACTACCAACTAGTAGAAAAGTTCATAATGTGTTTCATGTCTCACGCTTGAAGAAAGCTTTGGATCATAATGTAACGCCCTCAGTAGTATTGTCGTCATTGGATTGTTGGGTGAATATTTTGCAACCGAGAGTTTGAAGAATCAGTTGTAAATAGTGGTTTCATCCACCACATGTGAGACACAGTCTCTCCTAATTAAGGGAAGGCTCCCCCTATCTACTGTTACTATAAACAACTAAAACTAAGCTAAAATTGTACACTAGGCGAATTGCAAGGCGTTACATTCACCATACTTTCTTCTTTTTAGAGTAGGTGTTCTTTCGTTGTATTCTCTTGCTTTAGAATACACGATTCTTTCTAACAATGATCTCTTAAATACAATTAAGCAAAGTAAAAACAAGAAGCTCATGAAAGCCCAAAGTCTTTCCACAACCTCTTCTGCGACTTCAGAAACAAAAGTGAAACACTCGTGCAACTCAAAGTCTCCAACATGTACTTCACTTTATATGCACAAACGTGGAAAACAAACAACACAGAGTCTACAAGTACTTTCCTTGCTTGAACATTCTACAGTAACTTCAAACTTTCTAAGCAGCTCAAAGTCTGCAAGACCAAATTTGGAGCCAAACTATAACTCTAATCGCAATATGTAGCTCAAAGTCTGCAAAATTGAGTTCAAATCCCTCTTGAATAAAAGCACAAAATTCATAATCAACTCAAGAAAATGTCGTCACATAACAGTTTGGATTGGCACAAAGTCTCAAATCAGCCAGTCTCTTTTATTGAAAGCACTATGATTTTGCATCTAAGCTCAAAGTCTTAGAATACATATACAAACTAGCAGGGTTCTCTTGCATTGCACAAAAGATAAAATTACAAAGAGCACCCTGCTTTATTTATAGGTGAGGGGCCGAGACCAAAAAGTGGGAGAGACCCAACTAATCGAGATATTCAACAACTAACTACCTACAGTTGACTTATTCAACATTGCAAGTCCTTATGTCCTGCAATGCGATTACATGTTATAACTTTGCAGGCGATACTATCACATGCAATTATATCTTGTTTTTACATTACATGTAATATGTCAAAATGAAATTACAAATACATAATGAAAATTATTCTAAGTGTTTGACAAGACACGACACCTATTTACATCATCCTTGTGTCACATTCTTTACATGGCTCCATCATGTGGTTGTTCTTCATCATAATGTGGCCTTTATTGAGAAAGCATCTTTTCACAACCATTTCAGTCTTGAAAGCATTCTATGCTCTCAATCATTCCACTCCATTTTTCCACCTCCTTGTATAGCCCGATCATGTGATTGTTCTTCCTTGCGCCAAGCTCCAACCTTGAAATCTACTTGCAAAATAAGGCCCATGAGGAATTTTGGATTTTTTTTAGCTTTGCAGGTAGCTGGAACATATGCACTTGGTCTCAAGAATGGGAAGTTTAAAATGCAAATGCATATATAAACCCATTTTAAACCCGATTACTTTATTTGCTAGTTTAATATGCACTTGGTCTCAAGAATGGGAAGTTTACTTTATTTGCTAGTTTTCCCATTTTAACCCTGATTAATTGAATTTCATTTACTGTTTCAGTTTGCCTTAACAATGCCATGTAATTGGAATACTATAATGGGCATTGGCATACCAAGCTTCTGTTGGTCTGAATAATATTGAAAGATCCTAAAGGAGGACATGTAAAGGACAGAGATGATGTACTATTTTTGAAAGTTAACAAAAATGATCAGCCAGAAGTTGATGGGAGATTCTTTAAAAATTGAATGGAAGATCAAAAACCTAATACCAAGATCTTAACCCACCACATGTGTGCCCCCAATGTAAGATAAGAAAGTTAACCTTTTAGAATCTTGAAAACAAGGTAACATTTTAAGAATAAGACACCCATGCAACTTCCTGTATAAAGTGATGCGTTGGATGTGGAATAATTGAAGCTATCATGCAAATTTTTAAGGAGGCTTTATTATAAAGCTATCAAACAATGAGGGAGGGTCCATGATGGTAGCGTTAGCATAGAGAGATAAGGGCAATAGATGTCTCTTTATATTGGATGAGATCTTTCTAATACAAGAACATGCCTAAATATGATTTGTAGAGAGCATATATGCACAAGGCATAATGGAAGCTTCCATGCAAGTTTTGAAGGGTGTTGAATTAAAAAGATATCAAAGTGAGGTAAGGTCTTGGGACAATATAGATTCCTATAAAGATGAGATGTATTTTGTAACTCTCTATATTGCATGAGACTTGCATGCAGGCTGCTCTCCAGAAACTATTTTTTTTATATTGGTCGCATATTGCAAATTGATAAAATATGTGTTTCTTTCTACAATTTCTAGGTAAGTTTAGGGCTGGGTCTTCGTAGGAATAATCTCGAATTAATATAATAGTAGAGTTTAATACACACAATTTCTCAAGGAAGCTTGGCTACAAGTGTTTCTTCAAGTTTCTAGGATAGGGGGATGTAGGGACATGGGTATGAAGTTTTGGGAATGGCAAAGGGTTGACTATTAGAATAACTTTGAAAAAGCACAAGCAGATAAAAATTTTAAAAAGTAAATATTATTTACTCCATTTGCAATGAAAATACTCCCCCTTATATGTTTGTAGGGGTTTCCAACACATTTTCTATTTTTATGCACCAAATGGAGTAGGTTGCCTAGTCCTAATAAAAGGTGATTTCCCCTCCAAATCTTAAAGTCCCCATGATGTCTAAGATGTTAGGGATGTCAGCAGACCCCCTAGGACACACCTCCATGGAACATTATAGGAAACCAAGGCAAGTGTCTATGTTAGTCAACGTAGCCTAGAAAGGTAAGGGTACTAATTATCTCTCTATACCGATGAGATCTATGTGGAGGACTCTTTGGCTACTTTTTGTATTTCATATTGGCTCCATGTATCCTAAAATGATGACATGGAGATGTTTGATTTCTTTTTTTCTGGGCTGCTTTTATAGCTGGAGCCTGGAATCTCCTTATGATGTGACTATGTTCAATTGCTTAAATAATGAAACTATGAATGTATTTGAATTTTTTTGTCTTGTTTTCATTTCTCTGATCATTTGTTATTTGACAGGCTATAGAGTTCAGCAAACTTGTTAATATGCTGAAGCCAATGGAATCAGAAGATAGGATTGTACTAGCATGCCAGAAGCTTCTTGCAATATTTCAAGATTACCCTGACCAGAAACCTATTTTTGTGAGACAACATGGGGTAATGCCTCTAATGGAAATGTTTGAACTAAAAAACAATCTTGTAAGTAGTGTTTCTCTCCTTTTAAATTGTCTTTCAAAATGGTGATTAAGAATTGGTGGCATTATTATATTCTTAATTTTTAAAATAATATATTTCTTTTCCAGTTTTTGCTCTACAAGAAGAAAACTATCAATAATCAGCACCCAAAACATGTGAACAAAACATTCTGTATGTAAGTTTTGAGACGTCTTCTATTCATTTTATTGTATGAAAATGTGAATAGTAGGGGGTGTTTTCCATCAACCAATGGCCACTGACTGCACCTCAAAACTATGAAAGTTAAGTGATTTTCAAGGGAATTATTAAATTAGATTTCTTTTGTAGAACCCTCTAAATATTATTTTCCCTTACACTCTCAAGTTTATTTCTTTAAGATTGTGGTTATAGAACAATTTTATGGTTTTAAGTTAGATCTGGAAAATGAAGTGACAACACTTGAGTAAGAAAAATGTCTGTTTGCTAGCTAATTACTGGCTTTAGACCATTAGATGCTAAACATTTGGAGTTTTCTAGTCTGTTTGTGAGGATGCCAGATGGTCTGGAAAAATAACTATATAACACCTTTAACACACTTCCAATTTATCATAACTACTTTCTCCTTGTTTTCCTATATCAGTGGTCTGGAAAAATAACTATATAACACCTTTAATACACTTTCCAATTTATCATAACCACTTTCTCCTTGTTTTCCTATATCAGATATTCACCGCTCAACTCTTTTATACATGCCATGTGACCTTGCTTCCTCCACAAAAGTGATGTTTTCATAAAAAAAATTCCCATGAACATCAAATGTAGCATCTGCCTTGATTTGGTATTGTCAGTGTTCATTGAACATGGGAAAAGTTTTAGGCAACAACTATTTCATCATTTATATGCATGAATATTTTTGTCTTGCCAAATCAAACACATAAATGATAAGTGTTCCTGTGACGCTTTTGTTTGCAGGTTACATATTCAGTGTTGCAGGTTGTGAACACGCTTCTAAGAGACAGTTCCTCATTACAAGTGAACGCATGCCTCATTGGTTTTGTGAGTTTATTTTGTTCTAGAATAGACAGTTAGAGTACTTTAGTATGTTCAGTTGCTACAGCTTTTCATTCAAGTACGTCAATAGTTGTTGCTCATCTGCTTGAAATTTGTGCAGATTCCAGTTATTATGAATCTTTCAGGACCTGATCACTCAAAGGAAATGCTTATGCAAGCAGCTTATTCTGTACAACAACTATGTCTAACAAGGTCTGTTACTATGTGCATTCATTTGGTTTTGGTAATCAGACAATTTATTTTGTGTTTACCTTTTGAGCATAATTGTGACTGATAGATCATTTTGTATTTTCAAGGACAGTTCTTTGACACTTCAAATGTTTATTGCATGCAATGGTCTGCCAGTATTGGTAGAATTCTTAGAGCACGATTATACAAAATACAGGTGTGAACTTCTATGAAGATAGAGAATGAAGTTTTAGTAGAGATATTATCATTACAGCTAAATTATACTGTAGGAAAGTTTACATTTTTGTAACAGAAGAATGATTGAATGATTCCAATTAATTTTTAACAAAATAATATTTTTTTATTTATGAACTTTTGGCACAGGGATATTGTATATTTGGCAATTGATTGCATTTGGCAGGTTTTTAAGCTACATAGTTCTACTCCTGTAAATGAATTCTGTCAGATATTTGCTAAGAATGGTATACTATTTAGATTGGTCAATACGCTTCATTGCTTAAATGAAGCAATTCGGCTTGATTCTGTAGCTGGAAGTGGCTTAGCTGTTAGTATGACAGGTAAAGCTAAGCAGAGAGCATACTCAGATCTTATTGAGCCTTCTCTCCCTTCGTTTGTGCATACTAAAATCAGCTGTCCCCAATCTAGCCAAATTAATCCTTCAAAAAGTCAATCTGGCCAATCTAATCTTCAGTTTGAGTCATTGGAAGCTGAAGCATCTTCAATAAAATCAAATTTACAACTGCCGAAGTCCTTCATGAGCCAAGCAGATACACACTATAGTCTTGGACGAATTGGGAAGATACATTCTCTTGCAGGAAACTCAGAACTTGTTATGCTTTCTAATTCATCAGAGCTTGCTTATTCTCAAAGCAAATGCAACTCCATGGAGAACAAAGAACAGTCTGCATTCATGCCAAAGGACCAAAAACAGTTCAATTTTGAGCATCATGAATCTAATGATCATATTGCAAAGCAATTAACACAATTTCATTCAAATGAAAAGAAAACTCTTATGGAGTTCTTTGGACAAATGGACTCTTCTCATGCTCCAAGCGGAGTAGATAACACTTTAAACTTGTCATTCAATCGGAATGGGCAATCGCAATCTCTCTTAGCAGCATTGGAAAAGGAACCACCCAATAGGCCTATAACTGGTCCATTTGAGTATATTCATTATCTTTCTGGAGGACTGGAGAGATCTGTAAACAACATAACCCCGCCACATCATTCTAACAGTGGAAGAAAGACAAATGGAAAATCAGACTTGCTAATGGAATCATCTACAGGTAAACAATGGTGTACATATACTTTTAAGTATGTGGTTTTCATTGCATCAGTTTGTTACTTTTGGCTATCACCAATTAACCAGTGCCTATATTTTCATAAATCTAGCAGCAGATACATTTTAAGAAAAGAAATGTTTACAAACCTCATTTTGTTGTAGCCTGTAAACTTCATGAGTTGTACACGTGAGTTTGGCTTTTTGGGGTTCCTTGGTTTATGCTACACTAAAGACATTACTGTGAAGAGTCTATTTTCTGATTTTTTTAACAGAAGACAATATTTTCTTTATTGTATTTCTTAGTGAAGGCAAACTTAAATTGTGTAATAACATGTTTTCCTCCTATTTGATGTATTCCTATATATTCTCCTACATGGAGGACGGCTTGCTAGAAAATAGTCTATATCTGTATCAGATAGACTTCTAGTTGGAGTGGTGTATATTTATTATTAACAATGCCCTTACATTTAGATTACAGATGAATCGTATCTTCAACTTGTTATGGCTTTGAATTTACCTAATTTGTTGATTTACCAGGGATTAAATTTGGAATGTCATTTCATGTCTCATAAAGAGTGTCAGTCTGTTAACAAGTGGCATAGACCATCTCTGTGGAGTGAAAATGGATTCATCTTGTCCTTGGCATCAGCATACATAATGTATTTTATTAAATGTCATAGTCTTATGTTGCAAATTAGACACAATTCTCCACAGAGAACAAAAAATGCTTCTACATTGATTTAAGTGCATCATCTATCTGTTTAATTTGCATGTGATAATGAATAGTTTTTAGTAATCACAGTATAGGTAAACGATTAAAGGTGGAGTAAAAGATGACTTTACACCTCCCTTCATGCAAATTAGCATTTCTTCCTTATTGATATTGTTCACTGTTGCATGCATCTTTGAATACAGATTAGAAGATCTGGCATCAATATTTTAATTAAATTATATTGATAAGAATCCCTTATTGCCCTGAAATCAATTTAGCATATGGTGGCATAATATTTGTTTTACAAGATTTTACATTCTGATATCCGGCTTATCACATTCACGTTGATTTTGTTAGCATATGTTTCCATTTCTATAGCAAACCATACCATATAAATATACTGAGTTTTGAATTTTTCATTGTTATCTATTTTGTATCTGTCATGATCAAAATTTAAAACCATAGTTACTTGGACTTGTACCCTGACCCTTGTAACTCGTCTCCCATATCAGAAACACATCTCCGTATCAGAGGCACATATGGGGTTTTCTCCAAACGTCAAGAAACTTCAGATGAAGTTTCTTCAAGTCTCTAAGTCCTATATAAGTTTCTTAAAATATATTATATAAATTGGATTGTTTATTCTCTTCAAGTGCCGATAATTTGTTGACAAGAGCTAAAAGAATTAAAGAAATACACTAGGACTTATAGTTTTCTGTCCCTACAAGAAAATGTATGAGCTTTTATCTAGCAGAAAATTTTCCTATCAAAACCCAAAAGAGTTACTACTAATCTAGAGAAACAAGAAAAAGCTTAAGTTGTCTACATTCACTAAATTTTATCAGTTGATTAAAGCTATAGTCATCTCTGAGTACCCAACGTACCATGTCTTTACATTATGGTATTCCCATCCTGATTGCCATTTACTGCCTCTAGATTATCATGATTTAAAATTTGAATGTTTGTGTCATGATGATGATTATTAAAAATCAATATAATTTAATCTTTGCTTTCAGTACTTTAAAATGTTAACTTTGTAATTTTTAAGCATTTTAATTTTTACAGTCATTGAATTGCCCCTTTGAACATTTAAATAGTTTTTAACCTTTTTTATATTTGTCATGTCCAAATACGTGTCTCCCAATGTTTTAACAAATGACATGATGGTACCAGTCCCAGTTTCCAGGTAACTATGGTTAAATAATATTCACAATTTCATTAAATGATTCAGATGATGGTAAGCAAAGGGAGGCCGTTGCATTCAACTCAAAATCATTACCAAATGCAGTCGCTTCTACATCTGGACTTATTTCACAGTCAGCATCAGGATTACTATCTGGATCTGGAATTTTAAATGCAATACCTGGAAGTGTAGCATCCTCGGGTTCACTTTCACAGATGTCATTGAGTACTGACAGGACCAGAGAATATCTGGAGAAGGTTGCTGGCCTTTTGCTTGAATTTTCACAAGCAGGCACCGTAGTTAAATCATTTTTGAGTAACTTGAGCCTATTGGTCCGGCTTTTCCAGATGCTTGACAAGCTTGAGCCTCCTATTCTAGTCAAGGTATGTATGTGAAAGCGGCCAAAAGATTGTCTTGATGGCATTTCGGTGTCAGCTTCCTATTTGCAAATAATTAATTGCAACAAGTACTTCATGTCTTGCAGATATTGAAATGCATTAATAAGCTATCAACTGATCCACATTCTTTAGAGCATCTGCAGCATGCAGATGCAATGAATCATCTTATTCCTTTCCTTGAGCAGCATGATGGGCCACTTGTTTCTCAAATTCATGTTGAGGTAATCTGAATCATATAAAACTATAGCCATTGTAGATGCATCATAAACTATCTTCCCTTACCTAGATATGATGGTAACCACACTCTAGAGAAAATGCCATCATTTACAACCTAATTATTTAATTGGTATAAATATGAACTATCTAATGAGAACACTTTAAAATAAACATCTTTTTAATCATCCATATTGAATGCACAAATGTGGTCCTCATATTTCTTTTTGGTGCATAATTACCTGATTATACTGCAAACATTTAAATTATATAGGCATTTTGTCTCTAATTTCACCTTCGATGGATACAATACTCAAGGTACTCAACACATTATACAACCTGTGCAAGATAAACAAGAGGAGACAAGAGCAAGCAGCCGAAAATGGGATAATTCCACATCTGATGCATTTTATTACTACAGATTGTCCTTTAAAGCAGGTTGCCTTGCCTTTGCTTTGTGACATAGCTCATGCATCTCGCTCAGCGAGGGAGAAACTGAGGATTCATGATGCACTGAGTATCTATTTAAGCTTGCTGGATGATGAGGCATGGGCAGTTCCAGCTTTTGATTCTCTCACAGTGTGCCTAGCATATGACAATGAACATCGAAAGGTGGAACAAGCATTCCTCAAGAAAGAAGCAGTGCAGAAGCTGGTCAGTTTCTTTGAGCGCTGCAGTGAACAATCCTTTGTGCATATTCTGGAGCCATTTCTTAAGATTATCATGTACGCATCTCTTTTTTCTTACAATTGTTGATTTGAATTGTAACTGGTTGAAAGGTTTGCTTCTTTGATTAAGGTCTATTCCAAGTTCTAACAGTTCATTTATTTTGTGCAGAAAGTCTACCCATATAAATACAGAACTAGCCACTAATGGATTGACACCATTGTTGATAGCCAGACTCGACCATCAGGATGCCATAGTTCGCCTCAATTTACTCAAGCTGATAAAGGTGCGTCACAACCCAAATAAGTTATATTTTATTGTATTACTTTTATTTTCAGTTTTAATCACATCGCTGCAAGTACTCAAGACAACAAATTTTAACTTATAGGAAAACTAAATAATCACACTATGAACAGCCTAGCTGAACTTGGATGTGGCTAAGACAGAAACTATAACTACTTATCATGGTTGAACTTGAAAACATTTTTGAAATTTTAACTAAATGTAAATTCATTGCTTAGTTTTGGATGGCTGCTTGTACATAACTGGCCTGTAACTTCTTTCTTCATTGTGGTGATCATCTAGGTTATTGTCCTTGATGGGGGGGCAACTTCTATAACAAATATAGTGAATTCCCATGTGCCTTGTTAAATGGACCTTCTAGATTATCATATTAAGTAGCTATTAACCTCTAAAGTCCAGAGTTTCATGTCTTCATAAGAACTTCTATGTAATGAAAATCCTATTCTATTTCTATAAGTTGTGTCATTAGGTTTCTCCTTAATTGTAAGGAGCCCAAAATACTAAGGAGATAATTTGTTTTCTTTTTGGATAAGTAAAAATTACATTGACGTGTGAAAAAATGCTACAAAGAAGGGCTATGAGGTAAAAAATCAGACCAACTTTATGTTTGTAGCAGTATTGAGAAGAATGAGTGAGTTTGGGTAGGCAGTGATTCAGTATGGTTATTTTGGTATGGTTGTCATTGATGTCAACACACTGTTGCAATAATGTCAACATGCTTTCTGTGTAGTGGTGATGAGGACTTTACTCCGCATATTCTTTATATTGCAAATTTGTTGGTGAGATTTTGATATGTTGTTAACTACAGTTTGGAGTTGTTGGATTCAAGATTTTATGGTTCGCAGAGCACTGCAGTGAATTTGATATTTGTCTAAGTGTGACTGTGACTGACAATATAAATCTATCTGTGAAATGTGTGCGTCGCGTTTCTCTACGTATGTGTTTCTGATGGTGTGATTTTGGAAATAAGGTATTAATGTCCTTAGTTTCATTGATTTCAATTGGCATGAGATTTTTGGCTTTCGAGACATTTCAAAGTTCAATGGTGTTTCTACTCTGGGTTTGGCCGACCTCGAGTGTTTACACTTCAATTACTTGTCTCGGTGAATGCAAGAAAATATGTAACGTGTATGGTGCTATTATTGGTCTCAATTAAGGCGTGTTGTAGTCCACTTCTCATTCCACCCCACTGTGGGAATGTTTAGTGCTGACCTAATTCAAATCTTGTTCGGTCCTTGCCTGGCCGACAATTGGAGATTTCACAAATGTAAACTTGGTATAAATAAAGGATAAATCATTTAGGAATAGTGTGGCATGTGGCATGTGGCAAATGCGTGTATTCGGGAGCTGGAATTAGACTGGAATTGGCATTATCTAATTCCAGATAATGCCAAATTCCATGTTTGGGTCCATGATAAAAATGGAATTAGAATTACGAAATTCTCATTTTGCCAGGCAAAATGGGCATATCAATCTTCCACCTAAATAGGTGGAATTGGAATTTCGAATTCCAATTCCAATTTTTACAAAAGCAAATTTAATATCTCGTCAGATCCGTGACATGATAGATGTGTAAATGTGTGTGTGTATGTGCGTATATGTGTATATATACACAAATGTGCGTATATGTGTATATATACACAAATGTGTGTATATGTGTATATATACACAAATGTGTATATTTGTGTGTGCTGGAATACCAAATGCTACTGATAAACTAGGTTGCTTTTAGAAGTCTCTATTTAATACAAAAAAAATTGTGAGTTGGCCATTTTTAGAAGTCAGAAGTCTATATTTAGATCTTTCGTCATGCGAGAGATAGGACTTCTAATGGATAAATTGTAATATTTTAATTATCAATTCAACTAGTAGTTGCATTAGAATTAGTTTGCGGGATAATTTGAAGTACAACTTCTATTCATGCAATCAAGTGATTTAGGGTAGTAGTAGTTTATTTATTCCATTTATTTTCATGCAGCTTTGTGAACAGCATAAATAAGTGTTTTTGCATTTAGTTGTATAGGAATCAATGGATCAATTGTAATTTCCATGCCCACATATTCTTAAAATTGTTATTCAATTAATAATATGTTATTGTTTTTTTTTTTGGAAATCTCTTTGGTGGATATGCAGACACCTGGACTTCTTAAAACATATCCAAACTTTATATGAATCCAACGGTGAAATTGAGAGATACGACCCCTGTACAGAGACATAGTTGTATTGTCCTAGAATAGCAGGAAAATGAGAGAAACAGGCATTTAGGGCAACACATTTATTTCAATACACCCAACCATTTTAAATGAGACCAAATGCATAACAAAGCTCTGTGAAAAATATGGAGAGCAGCAACGGCTCTGGAGGTAACGGCTATGGCGGAAAAAGCCAAGGAAGGTGGGGTTTTGATAGGAGCAGACTCAACTTTGCAACACAGGCTACGGGCCGCTCAAGGCAATGGAACCAGAACGGGATGTTATGGGCTCCATCCAAAAATAAAAAGCTAATGGGCCATCAACGAATCAATGATTCAAATCGGGATTGGAATGGTTGGAATGATGACTCTTTCAACAAATCTAAGGGCCCAGATGGGAGCCGAGGCTATCATCGCAATATGCGGTTAGGGTGGATCCCTCCGGGACAAGACCCATTAAGGATTTCAGACATTGGCAAGGATGGAAGGAGAAGGGAGGGTAGAAATCTTCCATATTGGAAACGGAACGAGACCCTAAGGCCTCCCAACAACTTCAACTTCAAACAGATTGAAGCAAAGTTCTGGTGACCTAAAGATTTGGGAACTTCCAAGCCAGCTGCTAACACAGATTCCTCAACTAAGCAAGCAACCATTAAGGTAGACAACACTCTTCTCTTCACAACTTCTGATGTTTTGATTAATGATGCACAATGGGAAGAATCTGTGATTAGACTGCAAGAAAAAGCTTTTTTTATGAAGTGGCTAGGGCCATGGCCATCGTTAGGCAAAATCCAAACTTGGATAGAAGCTAACTGGGGGAGAAATTTTAAACTTAAAACTATTAGAAATGAGTTCCTTTTAGTGGTTAGTCCTACAAAGTTGGATAAGGAATGGATATTGAAAGGAGGTCCGTTTTTACTAGATGGGCTTGGCATCCATATTTGTGACTGGAAACCCAATTTCAATCCAGATAGGGAGGAAGTTGAAAACATTGTTGTCTGGTTAAAACTTTCAAACCTCCCCTGGGAATATAAAAATGAGGAAACACTAAAGATAATTGGGAATAGCTTTGGGAAATTTTTACTATCCGAAGAGGTGGTAGACAGAAATGACTTCTACATATATTCAAAAATCTTGGTTAAAATGCAAAAATGCTATCAAATCCCTAAGTTTGTGGTGCTAGGGTCGGCTAAAGGGGAATGGAGGCTTAAAGTGGAAGTGGAGGAGGCAAACTTGACATCAGAAGAAGCCAAGGTAAACATGAAGGGTAAAGGCCTTGAAATAAACAATAGTGTTGAATGCATTAAAATGTTTGAAGCTCAAGAACAAGACAACCTCAATGGTCGATCCACTTTGAAGAAGACATGATTACTAACAGAGTCTCCGAGACTGGGAATGGATCTAAACCATCTGATAGCCAAGATACCTCCAAGAAGATTTGTCAGCCTACAACCGAACCTATGGTGACCTCTCATCAGAGGGAAACTGAGGGAAACTGACAGTCCAATGTCAACTCAAGAGGTGAAAGACACCCCCCAGCCTATTTCAACAACAAAATCTTTAAATGAAGCCATTCAGTTGGAAAAGTATGGACTCAGGCAATCTATAATTGTGCTTGACACACAAGAAGGTAGTCAATACACTCCCACCTTCTATGAGTCAGTGCTAGGGGATAGAAGCTGCAAACCTAACTTTAATGAACAGGGAGTATATCAATTAGTAAATGTTGTTCTACCAACAGATAATATTGACAGCCAGCTTTTACCCCATTGCAGAGATATTAAGATCTGTCCTGTTAAATGTAGGGTTAATACAAAGAAGTGGCCAAGATGCTCTCCAAGCATACTTGGCCCTAGCACCTCTCTCATTGACACCCCTCCCCCTGTCCTCTCCTCAACCAAATGCACTAAATATAGATGCTCTTGAATTTAATCCCCCAGCTAATTATGTCCCATTTGTGTTGGGAGCCAGTTCAGGACCTGTTTTGGTGCCCCCCTCCCTATTACCATCTGATCCCATTTCAAGAACTTCCTCTCAAGAAAGAATCAGTTGCTTTCATCCGATTCTAGCTGCTCAAAACCAACTCCAGGATGCTCGGGATAAAGCCATTACATCTACTGATCTGGAGAGGAGTGAAGGAGATGTTCAAGAAGGGAAAATATCCCCCATCAGAAATCTGGAATGTTCCTTTGATGAAGCCCGAGATAGTGGTGATAATCTGCTGGATACTGCCTCAAACTTAAGCTACTATAGTAATGAGGGTGATGGTGATTATTTGGGTTCAAAGGACACTCCCAATGTTCTTGAGCAAAGAGGCTTTAATCAATCTGAATCCAAGATTAAGAAGCCTAAATTGGGAGAAAAGAAAAGAAGAGGGCCGAAATCCACAAAGGAAAAGTTGGAGCAAGCTGGTTGTGCAGCAGACCAAACAAAATTGTTGAGATCAGGGAAAAGGTTTGCCTTTTCCCGGCAGCAATGAGGCTCCTTTCGTGGAATGTCAGGGGTTGCAATGCCCCTAAAAAATCTCGCTTGCTCAAAAGAGGTCTTGACCAAGCAAGAGCGGATATAGTTTTGCTTCAAGAAACCAAATTAAAAGGTGAGGATATAAGGTTGTTCCAGAATAAATTCTCTAGGTGGAAGAGTGTGTTTTCAGATGCAATTGGGGCCTCTGGGGGCCTTGGTATTTTATGGGATGACAGTGCGGTGGATGTAGTCCTGCTCAGTCAATCTCCAAATTGGCAGTGGATTGAGGTAACATCAAAGCAATTACTTTCTAGCTTTTATGTTTTCAATGTTTATGGCCCTAACAATCCTAATGAAAAAGAAGTTCTTTGGAGAGATCTTACTAATTTCCTAGCTGCTAGAAAAGATGAACTCTTCATTTTAGGAGGGGACTATAATGCTATTCTAAGCCCCACAGAAAAGAAAGGAGGAAAAGGGTGGCAGAGCAAAAGTCAAAGAGATTTTGCTGAATTTGTCCTAAAAAATGGACTGGTAGAACTGGACTTCAAATCAGGGGACTTCACATGGACTAATAGGAGAAGAGGTTTTCTAAACATAGCTGAGAAGTTAGACAGATTTTTCTGATGGGCAACTGGGAAGAGCATGATTGGTTGTGCACAGCAGACATCTTACCAATTGCAGGCTCAGACCACTACCCAATAATGTGTAATATTCAAGAGGATGTGGTCCCTGAACGCTGTCCGTTTAAATTTGAAGCAATGTGGCTTAGAGCGGAGGACTTTTATGACAATGATGAGCACTGGTGGAGAAGTGCTCCAACATGGGAAGGCAATAAATCTTTTATATTCTTCAAAATACTCCAATATATTAAAGAACAGTTGAAACTTTGGAACAGAGATGTATTTAGAGATATTTTTGTGGATAAGTTGAAGTTAGAAAAAAACTTACACCTCAATGAAAAGGTGATTGAAATGGGAATGGATGAAAACCTATATATGGAAGAACAATCTCTGCTTAGACAATACAAAGAAGTGCTGACTAGGGAGGAGATCCATTGGAAATAGAAATCTCGGGAGACTTGGCTGAAGGAAGGGGATCGAAATACCAAGTTTTTTCACAAATCAGTTAAGGCAAGAAGGGCTCGCAATAAAATCTTTGCTATTAAAACCGCGGCTAGTGAGATAACCAATGATCCAATAAGAATCAATAAGGAAGCAGTTGAGTTCTTTCAAAATATTTTTACACAGCACCAACACTCTAAATTTGATGATGAAGGGCTGCTAGACCTCATCCCGAATACTATTACAGAAGCTCAGAATGATATGCTAATGAGCCCTGTCTCTTTAGACGATGTGAAAACTGCCTTATTTGGCCTGGGTGGGGACAAGGCCCCTGGCCCCGATGGATTCCCTGCTCTCTTCTATCAGAAAACTTGGAGCATACTAGGAGAAGAACTTAGGCAAGTTGTTGAAGAATCAAGAGCTAAAGGGTTTATGCTAAAAGATTTCAATAATACCTTCATAGCCATGATACCAAAGAAATCTGAAACAAACTCTTTTGATGATTATAAACCTATTGCTTTGTGCAACACAGTCTATAAGGTTATTGTTAAAATTGCTGCTAATAGGCTCAAATGTGTCTTAGGCAGTATTATCTCTGAGGAACAGAGTGGATTTGCACCCAATAGGTCAATCTTTGAAGGAATTATAATTGCACATGAAGCTGTGCATACAATAAAAGAAGCAAAAGTGAATAGAATGATGATCAAACTAGATATCAAGAAAGCCTATGATAATGTTAATAGAGACTTTCTTCTCAGTGTTCTGAAAAAATTTGGGTTTGTAGATGATTGGGTGAAATGGATAGCAAGTTGCATCAACACTCCAAGATTCTCTATACTAGTGAATGGCAGCCCTCAGGGTTTTTTTGAAACCTCTAAAGGCATCCGACAAGGAGACCCAATTGTCCCTTTCTTATTTATCATAATGGCTAAAGTATTGGGCAGATTAATCACTAGCAAGAGATTGGATGGCAGCTGTAAAGGTGTCAAGATTGTTGAAGGTGTAGACTCCTCAACACACTTGCAATTTGTGGATGACAACTTCCTCCTTGGTGTGGCTTCACTTGCTGAGGCTCGTGTCATAAAATCAACTCTAGACTGTTACAGTAGGGCAACCGGTCAGTGTATTGATTGGCACAAGTCTGAGATTTTCTTCTTTCACACAAATAGAAATGTTCAAGCTCAAATTAGTGAGATCCTGCAGATCAAGATAGGAAAGTTACCAAGCAAATATCTTGGTGTCCCTCTATTCGATGGTGCCTCCAAACCTCAATTGTGGAAAAATCTTATGGATTCATGCTTCAATCGAATGGAGGGTTGGGAAAGTAGATGGCTCACTTCTGCTAGCAGAATTTTGCTACTCCAAGCGGTTGTTACTGCTATTCCAATTTATTCAATGAGTTGTTTCAAGATCCCTCACAAAGTTTTGGATGCTATTGTAAGAAGGATAAGGAAGTTCTTTTGGAATGGGGCAGAGGAAGGAGATAAATAGCCTCTCATTGCATGGGACAAAATCTATAAAAGAAAGCATAATGGGGGAGTAGGATTGAAGGATTGGAGAAAGATGAATTTGGCATTGGGGCCCAAACTAGTTTGGAATATTTGCAGTCAACCGAACAGTTTATGGGTCAAAATTTTAAGGTCAACATATCTAGATTCACCCCAAGATGAGAGGATCCTCACCACTGTTAATCCTCCCAAAGGTTCTGCAATATGGAATTTTATTCTAGATTGTAGACATGTTATCAAAAGGCATGTCTCCTGGCATGTGGGCAATGGGTCTAAATCCTTGTTTTGGGAAGATTCTTGGAATAACCACCCTGTTAATGTTTGTAGCTTCAGTCGTATGATCATTTAGAATACATATAATATACTTAGATATTGATTAATAATAATATATTGTAGTTGTATATATATGCTATATATATATTATATATATTATTATTAAACATATATTATGCAAACTTATATTATTCTAATATATGATTGATTAATAAAACATTATAAAATTATAATGAATAGACACGTCCCATGAAGGGACATGCCTCTCCCAGCCTCTTTCCCAATATAAATGAAAGAGAGATTGTTGCATTTGAAAGACACAAAATATATACAAGCAGTGCTATTACATTTGCAGCTATCCTAAAAACTTAACATGGTATCAGAGCCAGACTGCAAATGTAGAGCCAGACTACACACAATCAGCAAACCAAAAAAAAAATTAACATGGTTCTCTTTGACATAATACATGCACATAATTTACGTGTACATAAAACATGTAAAATTATGTTGATTTCATATCCTTTTGAAAGTTTGAGGTCTCTGCACACAATTCCAAGCATTATAGTTCAGCGCTGGAGCAAATACGAAGTCCAAAAAAGAACAAATAAGGGGTGACTCACATCTTGATCTAGCAACACGGTGCTAATGATTCACGGTGACCATACTAGAAAAGTCCTTGAAGAAACACAATAAGGAATCATCATCGACTATGGCATAATATTGAGATCCATGAACAAAGTCAGTGCTTTTGAAGGAACGATTTATGTCATTCTGAGTTAGTGAGAGATATTTACAACAAAGTGAGTCGTGTGAGAAGAGATACATTCACTGATAAGATGAGGTTGTCATGGTTCAGTGGAATGACATAAATTATCGATAAAGTGAGACTCCATTGATTCTAACTCGCGAGAAGCAGAGAAACCAATCTGGACATTCTGTGGAAGAAACTGACTGAAGTCTTCATCATATGACAAGATTGGTTTTATGGGCTTAGAGGGGAAGAATGCTGACCAACCCCTTGTAGCGGAAAGAAATAGTTGGAGTTTCTTTGTTACCACGTCATAATCGATCCATGCATGTCGTAGCACACTGTCGTCGAGAATACCATCGCTGGCAGAGATATTCACCTTGGAAGCAATGCTATTCACATCGATTCCCACGTGGTTATCATCCATATCGAAAAGAAGTTCGCCATATATGATGTGATGCAAAGAGGTGATTAGTGATATAACAGTGAGAGTCTTATTATCATGTGATTATCTCTTACTGTGATTCAAAAGGAGTTCCAGATCTGATAAAGATTCAAAATAATGAGTCTACTTTTCTAGCTGCAAGAGCGTCGATCAAGATAATCAAACAGGTCGCAGACTAAAGTAGGCAGTCATGTCAACGTTTGCAAGAAAGAGGTTGATGAGGGATTTCAAGCGCTTGCAGCAGGATCCTCAGGATAATAATATTGTGCTATGGAATTTTTTGGGCCGGATGACATTCCTTGTAACGGAGCCACATTCAAATTGACCCTTCCGTTTACAAAGGATTATCCGAATAAGCCACCGACAGTCTGTTTAGTATCAACCATCCTCACATCTATTCAGTCTAAATCCAAACTCTCCAGCAAATTCAGAGGTTGCATGCATGTTTAGTGAAAACAAATGGGAGTATAAAAGAAGAGTTTGGGAAATAGTCGAACTGAGTTGGACAGCAGACAATCATTTTGTTTGTAGGCTTGCAATATTGTTGAGAGGATTTTATGGACTATATATTTAAATGAAACCTACTTAAATCAATACCATGAGTATGCATCTACTGCATGCTTCCAAGCCTGGTCTTAATTTCTATGGACTTGTGACAGCAGAGGCGATTGAAAATATTTT
>MU225181.1:840058-852957 GCA_018584345.1 Thuja plicata | reverse complement strand
ACTTGTATTTAATTGATGTTGTGAGGTGACGACTTTGCAACATCTCCATCATGATGGATATCATGTGACTTGATATCCGTGGACATGTCATGATGGTTAGGATCTCCTAGACATCATGGTAGATATCTAAGATGAAAATGCACTCAAAAAGTCCAGAGGGGAGGTGAAGTGGATGAAACCGGGCTCGGGTTGGATCAAAATTAATTTTGATGGAGCCTCAAGAGGCAACCCTGGGCCTTCCGATGCTGGTATTGTTGTTAGAGATTGCAATGGGGATGTGTTAGCATTAGCGACCCAAAGACTTAATGATGGCACCAATAATGTTGTTGAAGTCAATGCTGCATTGTTGGCTCTTCAATTGGCAAAGATGATGAAACTTCAACGGGTCCATCTTGAAGGAGACTCACAAATAATAGTGAATGCCATCAAAAATGGTGCTGCCAATGCTTGGCACTTAAAAAATATGGAGATCTCTTATCTCCTTCAGTCTTTTACAGACTTCAAACTCACCCATGTCCACAGGGAAGGAAACAAGGAGGCGGACATTGTCTCCAAATGGGCCACTAACCTTATGCAGATCAATGAGGTCTGCACGGAATTCTTCTCTTCAAAACATTTTATCTTCTAAATGTGCTTTTTGTTGCAGGTTCGTGCCCGATTGGATTATGTCTTTCTTTGCAGGATGGTGACTCACTTATGTTCGTAACTCATGAATGGATATATTTGCTAATGTGGATTTAGTAAGATGATAAGGTCAGCTTTTGGGCGAATGTGATGACAGGACCCGAACACGTCACAACCTTTTTATGGCGGTTGTTGAATCTCAAGGAATGACAACTGTCATTCAGAAGACGCCCGCATAATGATTGTTTATGGCATTTGATGGAAAGTTGGCATTTATTAAAATAGTTGGAGATCCTAGAATGATGGCTCCCTGTTTATGTAATAATGTTTGATATGAGAAAATGTCAGTTGAAGTGACCAATTACTTTCTCTTCACTCTTGCTTTGCAGTTGTTAAATTCATCCTTGATATGTTTTTTTGCACATCCTTCTCTCAAAACAGTGGTTTTTATTTACAGTGATTCTGAAATGGAAGCCACTTTCTCTGTTCGAACCATGAAGCAACAGAAATTAGTGGAAGGCACAGCTAGTAAGGAACGCATTTTAGGATTGCTGAACATAAAGAATGAAGGTTTGGCATTGGCTATCCAAGATGTCCTTGGCAGCCAATATCAAGAAAGGTTTGCTAAGCGCAGGTCGAACGTCGACATTATCTCCATGGTGATAGCTTGGGCCCTGCAGCTGGGAGAGGCCGAGAGGGAGGTAAAGCGCATCACAGAAATCCTATTTGATCATGATTTGTTATTGGGCCTGGATTCTATTTTGGAGCGGGCTACACCAGGCTATGGCTTTAATTATAGCAAATGTTTTGAGGAGATGAAGGAGGGATTTGAATTTGGACGTGCCCCCTTCCTAAGCCGGTGGGGGAATGTTGACAAAAACGCTTATCAACAGGATATAGGGCGAAAGTGGAAGCATTTGAAGTCTCTTGTTGAGGACTTGGCCAGGCCAAAAGAAGAGCGGAACAAAGCGGTGTTTGAAGATGTGCCCAAGTTGAAGTGCGGGCAGCGACAGGGGAAACAGCCTGTTGATGAATGATGCCCTGATGAGGGCGGTTTTTGTTCTTTTTGACCTTTTTTGCGATTGATTGAGAGCTCTATTGCCTCAATTCTGATGTTTACAATAGCTCTTTTTTGGGTTCATATTCTGGCTGGAGGTTAAAAAGGTGAACTATTGTAGTCGGATCTCGATGATGGATCCCCCAAAGATGGTGACTATTTTCTTACGGTGTTCTTCACGAGCTGATAAAGCTCTATGCTTTAAAATTTCTCATTGTATTCTGCGTAGATATTATGATGCCTGATAATGGCTCCAATGGCTTGTAAAGCTTTTACGCTAAGATATATATGTTACTATAATTTCCTCTTTATTAATAAAATATACTGTTATAGACCAAAAAAAAAATGTTATTGTGAATCTAGCATTTGTTATCCATTCAATCTAATTTATGAAACCAGACTTACTTTCATATACTATTAAATGGTTTTTTATTCTGTGTTGAAGTAGATTAAATTGTTTATACTAAATTTGCAAAGCTTTGTAGTGCAAGTCTATTCGAAGTTGGAATTTATTGTTTGATACCAATTTCTTTAACAAATTTACCAAAGAATTTGTGTTGTTATGTTAGAACCTTTTCAATATTTGTGTTCTTGAGTTGTGTTGTTTAATATATTTAGCTAAACAAGTGTGTAGTGTCATGTCCCTATTTTGGGAGTATGTGTTGGATGAGACAACCTATTTAAATTTTTGTAGGCTAATTGGGATCGTATAAGAGAATATTTAATTAAATAAATTTAAGTTATCTTATATTATTATTTTACGAGCAAAATTGGTTTAGTTAGTTATTTTTATAAAAAAACAAGTGACCATTTAAAAATAAAGTGACTTTTTGGGGTCGAAAAGTAAATTAAAAGGAGTCACTTTATGAGAAATAAAGTAAAAAGTTTATTGAAAGTTTGAAAGGATATAAAAAGGGATTGCAAAGGGAAACTACTCATCTTTTGGTCATTTTTTTTTCTTATTTTGAAGATTTAACTATTGTTCAATTTCAAACCCTAGGACAAAAGCTCTAAGGGTAATTGGCTTCAAAGAAGGGATTTCTTTCTAGTCAATGTAGTGATGGATTAAGGCAAGATTCACAAGTATGTTGAGTGGATGGAGATTGAAGATTTTGTGTAGAATATAGAATAACATTGTGATCTTTATGTTCTTTTTCATCAAGAGGACATGACAAAAATTTATTGAAGATTTGTGGAACAAATAATAAATTTTGTGGATTTTAAGCTCTGTCTTGGTCGTAATATATGGAATGCACATTTTTGGTATACTTTGTTGGCCACCTAGCTTCAATTTAAAATTTAATGTTTGTTGATTGGTCATTCAAGGAATATAGGATGCATACAAAAATTTGTGATTTATGGTGAGTCATGGTATATTTTATAGGAGATAGAGAGGGATGTGAGATTTAAAAGGGTAGCAATTCATTATAAGGAAGAATTGCTTGGGTTTGAGGTTCAAGTTTGGTTTTATAACCTAGTTTATAGCTTAAGAAAATTTTGGGACAGTTAATTTGATGGGGAAAACACTAGTATGAAGGGAGATAAGACTACAATTTGGACATGTGGATGAATACATAGAAGGGTCAAGGGTTAAATAAAATATCTCAAACTTTATAAGGACTATATTACTCACTTAGGAAGTTTTCACTAACACATCAACACTATAAAGTGAATAATAAAATCTCATTATGGTGTCTATTACCATCCACTAATCCTAACATTATACAATTTTCATGCTTAGTCTACTACGGGAGGTTACCACCAAGCATAATCAGCTCAAAATTAAATATTCCCTTACTAGCGACCCAATAAGCATATGAGAATTAAATAGGCTAAGGGTCTTCTCCAATACTAATCGTGAGAAGGGGACATGACATATAGCAAGAGAGATTTCCTTCAAAGTCAAAAGTGTTGTCATTAATTTCGTTTTAGTGAAATTAACACAACCCCACAAAAAATTTTAATTGACATTTCGATTAATTAAGCATGATTTTAAAACGCTAAGTATGTTTTTATAATTAAAGTCCTTTGTTGTTAATTTTATTTTCTATTTTTGTTAGATTTTTAAATATATTATGCAGTATATTATATGTAAATATTTTGAAACATTTATCGTTGCAAAATCATTTACATATATTTTATTGTGTAATATTTTTTTTTTCAAGTCTTAGAGTTAAAAGTCGGGATTATTACTATAATATAATGAAAAATGTATTAAAAGTAGCTAACGATTACCTTAGTCGGGTTTTTATTTTTGCATTACATATTTTACCACATGAAAATCATGTGTAATATGAAGTGAAATTATCGAATTTTAAGCGGACCTTTTAGGCGTTTTTACAACTAGCCTTGCTATTCCTCTTTTCAAGAGCAGTGACGTCAATGACCCGTCCAACTACAGAACCATAATGATTAATCCTTTGTTTGCTAAGTTATTTGGGAGTATGATTGAAAACAGAATCAGCAAGTGGGCAAAAAAGAATGATAAACGTGCTAAAGGGCAAGCGGGTTTCAGACCTAAACATTCTACAGTGGATCACGGGATAACCTTAAGACACATCATTGAAAAAATTTGGGAGGAGGAAGCATTTTGTTGTTTTGTGGATTTCAGAAAAGCGTTTGATACGGTTCCTAGGGACAAACTTTGGCTCAGACTTGAGGAACTTGGGGTCCCCATTCACCTTAGAGTTGCTGTTCATAGACTTTATGAGGAGGTGAAAGTTAAAATCAGAACTGCAGATGACATCTCTGAGAGTTTCAGAAGCGATATAGGGGTCAAGCAAGGGTGCCCTTTGTCCCCGACACTCTTTGGTTTGTATATTGATAAACTTGAGGAGTGGTTAAACCTTCAAAGTGGGGATGGTGTACATTTGGGCGAATTTATTATTAGACTTCTTTTGTATGCAAATGACCTTGTGCTGATATCTAATTCTGTCGGTGGCTTACAAAAACACTTACTTGCCCTTGAGCATTTTTGCAACATGGTGGGTATGCAAGTCAACATCAGCAAAACAAAAGTGATGGTCTTCTCTATTAAAAGAAAACATAAACAGCATAACTTTTACTTTCAAGGCAGCATCCTTGAAGAGGTGTCAGATTACAAATACCTTGGAATTGACTTCAATAAAAATTTGAGCTGGGAAGGATGCAGAAAGAAGCGTATTTTAGGAGGTTGGAAAGTGTTTTATGCCTTCCAAAATAGATGTAGAGAGGCTGAGCTATGGGATTGGAAGACTACTCAAATTCTCTTTGGTCTTTTAGTGTTACCGGTCATTCTCTATGGTTGTGAACTGTGGGCCAGCAGCATTTCAGATTTACAATGGAAGGAAATTGAAAAAATCCAAAAACGTTTGATTACAAACAAGCTCAAACTTAAAAACTCAGTTCCGTATGATATCATGTTGAGTGAGGTTGGGGCTGCTCCTATTGAAGCAATTGCTATAGTGCGTCTTATAAGTTACTTAAAAAGAATTGAACAAATGGATGAGGACAGATTGCCTAAAGTTGTCTTCAGGGACACATTGTGCCAAAGAAAGAAGACGTGGATGCGCCAAAACACCAAGTGGCTCAATAAATGGGATATTCACTTGAATTCTTGCCCCACAAATAGTAAAGAAATAAAGACTTATGTTATGAATGAGTTCCACAAGCGTTCTTGGAATAAAGGTTTAACTAGAAAGAAAGAGTATTATATTGTGGAGTTTAATCCCACTCGTAACTTCCAGCAAAAAGCGTGCATTGGGGTTAATATCTCTTGGAGAGCCAAGATTCTCATTGCCCAATTAAGGACCAATTCACATCAACTTTGTTGTGAGACCGGGCGTTGGAAAAGGCCTAAAGAAAATTGGGAAGAAAGAATTTGTATTTCTGCACTTCCGGTAAGGTAGAAACAGAAAAACACTTCATTCTAGAATGTGACGCCTTCAAGGAAAGCAGGGACAGTTTTAATACTCTTTTGACTGAGAATTCGTGGGTTGATCTTTTCAATGAGGGGACGGTTGAGCAGTTGGGAGCACTCATCATCAAGCTTCACAAGAAAAGGGTGGAAATGGAGATTTCAGCGTGTGAGCCTGTTTGTCCCCTAGGCTATCTTTAGCCTCGTGGATGTTAAAACTATTTTCTTTCTTTCTTTCATGTAGCAAATGAAATATAATCCCAAAATATGTTTAAAAGTCATGTTTTCTTTATTGAAAGGATGGGCATGGGCTTTTTTAACCCATATTACACCTTTTTCAGAACTTTGAAATCAAATTTTTGAAAGCCGATAATACTTTATCGGCTTTGAAAGCATGTATTACAAGTTTTGTAAACTTGTAAATGATTAAATGAAACTCGAAACATATTTGTTGGATTTTTCCTTTCAAAACACAGAGCTTAGTTTGTGCATGGGTTGCATTTCAAACTCGAATTGAAGGTTTCCTTTATTATTTGTGCCCTAAATCCGAGATTTTCGTCCATGAAATCAGTGATTTGGCTGTTCAAAAGCGTCCAGAACTGGGAGACACGTCAAGGGCTTGAGAAATTGTTTTGTATTTGCTTTCAAATTCTTCCAAGCCCCATATAAGCCGCGTTTTGGATTTCGAGCTCGTATTTGTAGTTCCATTTGTTTTCTGCGACTCCAAACAAGATTTTTCATCACGTTTTGTAATCGTTTTATGCCCTAAACAGGTATGCAACTCATTTTAGTTGTTTTTTTTCATTTTGAGGGTTGTTTTTGTTTATTTCGTTGTCTTTTCAGGCAAATTTGGGATTGTTTTTGTAATCCTTCTCCATTCATCTCTGTGTATTGGCATTTTGTGGTGGTTTTTGGTGAAAATCATGGTTTATTTTGATCATTTTGTGGTCGTTTCAACTTTTTCATGGTAGTTTTTTTCTACCCGAATCACAAACATTTTTAGCTATTTTTCCTTCCATTGTGAGCTGCGGCTAGGGTTTTACAGGCGCCATTTTGTTAAAAACAGGTGTTGTCTCCTTCCTTAGTATTGGTTTTATGCTCTAATACATATACTTATCAAAATTGTTGAAAACACAAGCTCACTGCCCTACAAATGATGCATATTTTATTTGGTAGTTGCAAGCTCTGATTTTCAAAGAAGTCGGTTTACAAGTATAGTTTGGGGGTGTTTCTCCTATTTCCACATCATTCTACACATGTACTTTCAAATGCAATTAAGGTTAAAATTCCAATACTTTGTGTTTACATATATATTATCTCAAAGTTTAGAACTTCCCATTTTCCATGTAACACAAAGAGCATCATTTCCTAAACGTTCCATTTACATGCCAATACTTTGCAAAAACGGAGATTTTCACTATCGTGACATGTCACTTTACGTGTAATAGAATATGCAATCATGTCCATAACCCCTGATTGCATTTTGTCTTAGTCCTTTCTTGCTCCCAATTCGAGATTTTTGAGACCTATTGCATGTACTGTTACATGCAATCAAATGCGCAATCGCATCCAAAAACCTTGACAATGCCCAAGTTTTTCCCCTACTTGCAATCGGGATTCTAAAACCCGATTACAAGTGTTTCTCAAGCAAGAGTGAAATTTTTTCTCTACTCACAGTCGGAGGTTTAAAACCCGATTGCAAGTAAAAGTACTTCCCAAAAGCACTTGTAATCGGATTTCTAAATCCTAGTTACAAAGAAAAGTTGTCTTCCCCAATATATATATTTGCACATTAAACTTCCCATTCTTGAGACCAAGTGCATATGTTCTAGCTACCTACAAAGCTCATAAAAAAAACCTAAAATTCCTCATGGGCCTCATTTTGCAAGTAGATTTCAAGGTTGGAGCTTAGTGCAAGGAAGAACAATCACATGATGGGGCTATACAAGGAGGCGGAAAAATGGAGTCAAATGATTGAGAGCATAGAATGCTTTCAAGACTGAAATGGTCATGAAAAAAATTCTTTCTCAGTAAAGGCCATTATAATGAACAACAACCACATGATGGAGCCATGTAAAGAATGTGACAAAAGGATGATGTAAATAGGTGTCGTGTCTTGTCATACACTTAGAATAATTTTCATTATGTATTTGTAACTCATTTCGACAGATTACATGTAATGTAAAAACAAGATGTAATTGCATGTGATAGTATCACCTGCAAATTTATAACATGTAATCACATTGCAAGACATCAGGACTTGCAATGTTGAATAAGTCAACTGTAGGTAGTTAGTCGTTGAATAAGTCTCGATTAGTTGGGTTTCTCCCACGTTTTGCTCTCAGCCCATCACCTATAAATAAAGGAGGGTTCTCTTTGTAATTTTATCTTTTGGCAATGCAAGGAAACTCTGTCAGTTTGTATATGCACTCTAAAACTTTGAGCTTAGATGTAAATTAAATTGCTTTCAATAAAAGAGGCAAGTTGTTTTGAGAATTTGTGTTTATTCAAATTGTTATGTGACGACATTTTCTTGAGTTGATTGTGAGTTTTGTGCTTTTGTTCAAGAGGGATTTGAACTCAATCTTGCAGAATTTGAGCTGCATATTGTGTTCATAGTTATAGTTTGTTTCCAAATTTTGTCTTGCAGACTTTGAGCTGCTTATCAAATTTGAAGCTATTGTAGAACACACAAACAAGGAGGTAACTTGCAGACTTTGTGCTACTTTTACTGTTAAGTTTTAGGATAGCTGCAAATGTAATAGAACTCTATGTTGTATGTGTTTTCCAAATGCCACAATCTCTCTTTCATTTATATTGAGAATGAGGATAGGAGAGACATGTCCCTTCATGGGACATGTCTATTCATTATTATGAGATTAATATAATGACAATTGATTATGTAACTATATATATATGTACACACACATATAATATCTCTGAATCATTATTATATTTATTTCTCCTAATACCATTTTAGATATATATCTCATATATATATATATATATATATATATATATATATATATATTCAATAGTCTCATAGGATTTATCCGACAGAAGCTACAAAACATCAACACTCCCTCTTAGCTAGGGAGGATAAAATCCATCCCAGAGAGCAACACAAAGTTAATTGTGAAAGTTTTATTTTAGATATCACCTCATTGTGATATCAGAGATATGGCCTAACCAAGAATATCAAGTCAAATGATCTTCACCATAACTCATAAAAATATCATCTCATGATGATGGGAGCATTGGCCACAGAATATCAAGTCGCATGATATTCACTAAGTACTCAGAGTAATGGCCTACCAACATCAAGTCTCATGATGTCCACCAAGTACTCAAAAGTTTATAAAGATATCATCTCATGATATCGCGAGCATTGGCCTACAGAATATCAAGTCACGTGATATTCACCAAGTGCTCAGAGTAATGGCCTACCAACATCAAGTCTCATGATGTCCACAAAGTACTCAACAAATGTCCATAGGTAATGTGCACTTACCATAGGAACATTCATATCATCTATCATGATTTGTTTCATCCATCATAAGATGTCTATCACAATAGAAGATCATGGTCTGTTAAAGGAACTCAATCCACCATGCAAGATATCATCTATCATGATCTGTTTCAGCCATCACAAGATGTCTATCATGATAGAAGATCAAGTTATTGTAAGATCGTCACCTTCCAATAACTTTTACAAATACAAGTGATGATCATTTTGAAGTCGTCACTTCCTCGTGATGTACACAGGGGGCAGGCCCATTAAAATTATGGAATCACACACATGACATCCACCATGCCTCAGCGCAAAGGGTGGAAACAAGGGATTTCACCTCGAACTTCTCTCACAGAAAAGAACTCATTGAGCAGATATCAATCTGTTGATCTTTTCATCCAAGTTGCTTAATATAACCTGTCAGACTCCCTTTGAATCTGATATCAATCTTCTGAGCTCCTCATCCAAAGTTACCTTTGAAGTGTCAGACTCCCTTTGAATCTCATATCAATCTTCTTTTCCTGCAAGGGCATCCCCTGAAAAAATCAAGGCAAATAGCTCTTATAGTACATATAGAAATATAGATGTGAGAGAGACTACAATGAGTAGATAAATGTAATATTCAAGGATAATAAATACTTATTTGCGCATCAACATCCTTGACACAAGTTGCTTCAATGAAGGTCCATATGCAACAAATCAAAAAATGTCTATAAAGATTGAGTTTTCCAAAGATCCTTGCCTTAGGGCCCAAAGTCTCTACCGACCCCTACCAAACTCTTCAATCACTCCTTTGGCTTCTTAACACTCTGCTACAATTCACTTGACCTTATTATTTGCACTTAGTGTAGACAAAAGTCTGCAACACAACTTCACTCACTGGATTTCACATAGTACACAGTCGGTCATAACTTCTGAACCCCACACTTTCTCTCCAATCGCTCTGGTGAGATTCTTCACAATTTTTTTATCACCAACATATCCCAAATGCAGCAAAATCCAACAGTGTATTTGTGAGATATGGTCCCTGTACTGAGACTGGATTTTCTGAGACAGTCACACATTCACCATCAACAAACTACTCTCTTACATTTGCAGTTTGGCTCTAATACCATGTTAAGTTTAAGGATAGCTGCAAATGTAATAGAACTCTATGTTGTATGTGTTTTTCAAATGCAACAATCTCTCTTTCATTTATATTGAGAATGAGGATAGGAGAGACATGCCCCGTGACCCTTCATGAGACATGTCTATTCATTATTATGAGATTAATATAATGACAATTGGTTATGTAACTACATATATATATATATATATACACACACACGCACACATGTAATATCTCTGAATCGTTATTATATTAATTTCTCCTTATACTATTTTAGATATATATCTATATACATTATATCTCACATGATAAAATATATATATATATATATATATATATATATATATATATTCAATAATCTCATAGGATTTATCCGATGGGAGCTACAAAATATCAACATTTACTTTTTCAATTTGTGCATGTAAGGTGAAATATAAGATGGAGACTTTGAGTTGCATGAATGTTTCATCTTTGTTCCTGAGTTCTCATAGGGAGTCTTGGAAAGACTTTGAGCTTTCACAAGCTTCTTGTTTTAAGTTTGCTAAATTGTACTCAAGAGGTTGTTGTAAAGATAGAAAAGTGCATTCTGAAATAAGAGAATACTACGCAAGAAGAACACATACTCTGAAAGAAGAGAGTATGGTAAATGCAATACCTTGCTAATTAGCTTAGTGTACATAATCTTAGATGTTAAATTTAGTATAGGTTGTTTTCATAAACAGTAGATAGGGGGAGGCTTCTCTTAATTAGGAGAGACTGTCTCACATGTTGTGGTTGGAACCATTATTTTGCAATTGATCCTTAAAGTTGTCGGTTGCAAAATATTCACCCAACAAAAAGGTTTAAAATCCTTTACCAATTAGGCAAATCCTAAAAGATACACATTAATATTTTATTTTGTATGATTGTGAAAATCATCCTTAAAAAACACTATAAAATTTGTAGATTGCCAGTGTATATTATTCATGGTAGGTTAAATTTTATTTTATAGGGAGCTTCCCCTTCTATTTTGAAAAGCAATTCTACTACGCATTTGTCTTATTTTGTGATATAATAAAAGGTGTGAAGTAAAACACTAACAAGGATAAACTTAAGAACTAGAGAACTAATAACATCCAATATGAATATTTACATACGATTGCTTATTGTTATAGTCATTTGCATTGTTAGGAGGTTTCAATAGAGATTCCATTAGAGAGTCCAAAATCCATTCAATTTTTTGTAGAGTGATGAATCAATGATAACCAAAAGGAGGTTCAAGGCAACTTTCCTCTGTTGTAGTATGTAGCTGCCATGGACTCAGAGTTATCTTGCTTGCATTGCTACATGTTGCTAGTTTTCTCCTTTTATTGTAGGATTAGTTTTTCTTTTGCAACTAAAGACTTGGTGTTTTGGAGGGGGAGAGAGCTTGGATTCTTTTGTAATTTTTTTAACAATTCTGCACTTTGTATTTTCAAATGGTAGCAAAGAGTTGATGGATTACAACATTCGTTTGTAGTTCTGAATAATTGCATTTAATTTGTCATTGCAAATGTTCATTGCTTCAATTCTTGCCTAATGTTTTCCCACTTTGTGAAGAAGGTTCAAGAGACTTGTATCTAGAAATGGACTGTCTCCTCAGTTCCTTAAGATCCTTTCCTTGTGCCTAAATAATATCAAATCTTTCTTGGAGGATAGAAATTTTTTAAGTCATCTCTATTGTATACACAAGCTATTTGGGTTTTCTTTATATTTTTTGTGTATTTCTTAAAGAAATGGGTTTCAATTAAAAACATTAGTGAGGAATAAAGGGAGTTCAAGAGAGGAATTTGATGGGTAGAAATGTGGAATTGGGGATGAAATTGAAGAGAGCTTATGTGCAGGAGTTTGAGCAAGAGAAAGAGCATGGAAACCCCTACGAAAAATTAAGGATAAACCTAGTAAAGATAGGTGTGAATGGAGCTCTAACTCTATAGCTTTGAGATACCATTATTTAGCCACAAAAAACTTCTTGTGGTTGTAGAACTTTTAGGACAAACAATTGTGAATAGGAAAGTAGAAGTAAATTAAATAAGAGTAGGATGAGTTAATACATATTCTTGTTGGAAATGTATTACATGCAATGTGACTGAGGGGGGGGGTGAATCAGGAACCAATAAAACTTATTCTTCTTTAACCTTAATTAGATTGTCTAATCTGATTGCATGCATAGAAAAGAAATAATCATTCATAATACATAACACAGTATTTGGTTACCCAGAAACCTTCCAAATAGAAAGTAAAACTGGGGTGGGGATGGTACCCACAAGATTTAGTATTGCAGTATAAATTTAGCTTGTTAGAGCTTACATTGACCACTTCTGATGGCCTGCCCTATTAGGAGCAATAAGGACTATTAAGTCCACCTTGTTAAAGGATTTGATACAATACAATAAGTAATGCAACTCTGTTAGGAGATTTACAAAGGACTGTTAGGTCCACCTGGTTAGAGGATTTTGTTGATCCACCTGTTAGAATGAACCAGTAGATGATCTACTTAGGCAACTCTGATTTGCTGAATAAGGTCCTTTGATTTATAACTAATCACCTGACTGTGATGGATGAGTCTAATGTACTTTATACTTCTGCAATCTTCTAATCAATATGCCACTTCATATTCGCATATATACTTCTGTTACATGCTTTTCTCTTACATATTTTGGATAAACAAAATGTCTTATATATA
>MU225181.1:756084-786521 GCA_018584345.1 Thuja plicata | reverse complement strand
TATATATATATATATATATATATATATTGAGTATAGATTTTGACAACATATTTATAAATTATTGTAGTGGTGGTCAGCCATTAGGAACAACTCATATATGAATTCTTGTTAATGTTTATAGCTTCACTTGTATGATCAAATAAGCATATACATAACAAGACTACATATTGTTGATCATAATCAACATGGTTAATAATAATGATTAGTTTATATGTATATTACACTCAGCAAGGAGACATTATCACATCTATATATATACAGAGCATGTATACTGGAGGATATATAGTGACCATATATACTACAACATATGTACTAGAACATGTATACAGAGCATATATACTAGAGCATATATAGTATAATTGTATGAACGACAAAAGCTCTATATAATTTATAGTAGAACTGTGTGAACTGATTTAATAATAGATGATGTAGATAAAAAATGTTAGATGATATAGATCATAAATGGTAGATGATATAGACCATATGTGTTGTCTAGGATAGAATTGAAAGATATTGTCGAAGGTATTCTCAAGGACATATATTGTCAGGGATATTATGGAGGATAGCATCAAAATGAGGATGGATAAGAAAGACATCTAATAGATATTGTTGGATAGTATGATTAAATGTAATATCTTTGATTATATGTCATTCGTGTATGGGTGTTTCTTTAATAACCATCCTTATTTGCATGTAGTTGATAATTGCATTTAACAATTGGTGTAGGTGATGTCGTTCACACAACTCATGATGAGCATGGATGATGAGGTTCAAGTAAGCCATGTATCATCTTCCTCCAAGAAGGTTATGTGGACAAGAGAAATAGAATGAAAGTTCCTATACTTGCTCCACAATAAAGTTCAGGTAGGAAGGAAAGGTGAAGGGGGCTTTAAAAAAGAAGTGTGGGCCGCCATCGAGAGGAGGTTCAATGCGGAGATAAACCTCAATCTGTCAAAGGAAAATTTCAAGAACAAGCTGAAAGGATGGAAGCAAGGTTTTAGAGTTATGAGAGAGTTGAGGAGTATGAGTGGTTTTGCATGGAATGAGAGTACTCAATGTATGGATGCTGATGAGAGGGTGTGGGATGAACTTTTGAAGGTAACATTCTCTTTTGAATCTGTTGATCTAAGCAATATTTCCTTCTTATTAAGTTAGTAATTAAAGACAAAGATCTAATTCATTCATTATGCCAGCATGCAAAGAAAATAATTCAAAAATGCCAAAGTGTATAAGAGACAACCCTTCTAGTACTACAATGACCTAGCCTTAATTATGGATAATGACATAGTTGAATGTACCGCAACTACAATGGGTCAAGAGACAGAAGAAGGGCACCATATGGATGATGGCCTTGACTTGGATTGTGATGAGGAAATCCCTATCGATACCCCTCTTGAGACTACATCTGATTTGGATGATGAATTTTATCATTCCAATCAATCTAGTGCAAGCGGTAGGCCAAATCCTTCAACGCCATCATCAAGGAGGGGGGAGAGGAAGAAGGAAAGCATGGTTGGTTTGTTGGATTTGATTTGTGAAACTATTAAAAAACTGAAAGAGGACCTCAATTTGCCTCATGTTATCAAAGTGGATAAATCTGATTCAGATGTTGTCTTAGATAGTGTGTATGAGGCCCTCAAAGGCATCCCTGATTTGAGTCTAGGTACTTTGCTGAAGGCATATGACACCTTTATGGTTGAACCTGAAAGAGCCAAGGGGTTCTTGAAAATGAATGAAGATGAGAGAGTGGATTAGATTGTAAAGAAATTTGGAGATCTCTAGTTTCTTTTGTTTTAGTTTAAGTCTTGTTATTTAAACATTGGCAAGGTTAGCCAAGATACTTATTATATCAGCAACATATAGTTGATATTAGTGTGACATTTTTTTGTTTTTACCAAATTTACATATAGTGTTCTAATGTTGAAACTCAAATCATGTATTTTGATTGTTCATGTATGGCTACTCTCTATGGCTGAACTTGTTCATATATGGCTGGTCTAGTATATATTGTTGCTCTCTTCCCAAATCACCATTCATGATTACTCACTACTCCAGCTTGTACAATTTTTGTAGATTGCTCGTGTAATGCCCCGCCAGGGAACCGAGGAGAACTAACCTAAACAACACACTAAGTTAACAGGATAATTTTTTTTTAAATGTTTACAAACAATAATGATAACAATGCAGAAGCAATACAATGAAGTACATGACATACACATAAGTTCAACTCAACAAAGATAATAATTCTCGAGGGTTCCTTGATGTAGAATTACTTAAGCAAAATAATCTACGAATAACAACCATAAAGAACTAACATAAATGATACATCAACTGAATCTAATATACATCTAATAATATAAGACCACATATACATCTGATACTCAAGGTATACATACATGAATTAGCATCCACTGCACAATTCACAGTGTATGCAATAATACATAAAAATACAGTACAATACATCCTCCAAAGGATGTCAACCAATATACACATATGGTAAAAATATACAACTCGTGAAACTGAACAAGTCTCCACAAGTCTAGGAAGAATAAGATGATAGAACTGCAACAAGGATCATCCAAGCATGAAGTCGAACTGTTGGATCTCAATGGTAATAAGAATCACTACCACCCGACCACGTGGAACCAAAGGTCCAATCCCACCGTGCTGAGGAGATAGTAACAGGTCCACTCACAAGGGTATACAACATGAAGGCAACCATCAAAGGTACACAAGACATCATACGAAAATGCATAGGAGGATCTTAGAAGCTCTCTTAACCACAATAAGGAAATCTACACAATACCAGAGGTAACCGACACACATAGGATAACCTAAGCTATATATAGGGAAGTGTCATCACATAAGTCTACCCTTGAAGGTAACCCTAGTAGTCCCTCTTGGACCCTAGCCTCCAAGTGACTCTATGTGGCTCAGTAATCCTTTCGTGAAGACAAGGATCCTAACTCCCATCCTAGCATGTAATAAAACTCAATGCATGGGTAGAGACTCAAACACCTTATTAGTTCATTTTAAAACCCCTATAATGCTTCATATTTTATTGTATTAAGTAACTTGTCAATTAGTTACCCTAGTAGCCATTTAAAGCCCTGGACCCATTGCAAGCCACTTCCCTTCTATACAGTTAGTTAACCTACCTAGGCTCGTAACAAAATCATGAAGGTAATACATAATCTCAAACTGCTTCCTGCACATACAAGATCACATAGGTTCTCAAGTAACCATCACAACTGAAAGTACCCTCTCAAGATCACACAAGACAAGTCTAAACAAACCAGGTTGGGTATACGGAATTGAGTCCCAAAACTGACATCATAGAACCATACAATGACAATTACACAAGATACCATAAAGAAACTAACAACCCCAAAACCTCTGGTTTTACATCCTAAAGGTCATCTAGTCCCAATAGATACCCAAAGACGATAACATTCCATACAAGAAAAGAATACATAGTTCATTTCTATAATCACTCACAAATACACCATGGCATAATAAATACACTTTCAGAAAGAACTATTTAAAAACTAGTGATATACACTTCCAAAAGAAATATCAAATTCAAATTTCAGTAATAACATAGCGATAAACAAATTTATAATCATATTATGCAAATTTATTTATCATTTAAACTTACTAACAAATTATAATTAAATTTATGCACAGTAAAAAGTCTCCATAGATTAATTTATACACCCAAACACATAAATTAATATATTACATAATTACTAATCCCAACTATAATTACAATAGTATGAAAACGCCAACATAATAATCATTAACAGATAATATTCCAAAATGATAATACTATCTCTTAATCAAAATAATAACCCCTCATATACATATATTTAAAAACATCCACCATTTAAAAATAAATAAACTAAAAATAATGGTAATATAACTATATATAATAGCAACATTTTAAAAAAAACATTATTAAAAATATATAATTATAAACAATAATAATATTAATTAAAACTTTAATCAATAAAAAATAACCTAAAACTATATAACACTATTTAATAAACTAATTTTAAAATAAAAATAAATTTTAATTAAAACTAATTAAAATTAAATTAAATTGAACTTTTTTAAAAATATATTTTAAAAAAAACTCTTTAAACAAAACGCATGGGGGGTCCCCACGCCACCCAACCTCTTTCCCCCCGCAAATCCCCTTCCGTAAAGGAAGGGACCGCGGGTCAGCTGAGGTCGGCAGCTTTGGTTGTCGCGTTGGCGGCCTCATTTGTCGTGCTCACCTTGGGAGGTGGGGGGTTTGGTGGCCCCCGCCTCCATCCTCATTTAAACTTTAAATTATTTTTTAATATAATTTTTTTTAAACCGAAAGCTATTTAGAAACAAACTTTCTAAACCCCTTTTTTGTATTTTTTTTTTTTAAAACTAAAATTTCCGAAAATGAAAATTAAATAAAAATCTTTCTTTATTTTGTTTTTTCTCACACCTTTCCTTTTTTTGTCTTTTTCATAAATATGTTTTCTTTTTCACTAGTGAACTTTTGAGTGTATTTTTTTTTCCAGAGAGTCATTTTTTGATGATTTTTTTTTTGGGGGGATAATTTCCTAGGATCAAATATTTTCTTCCTACTATAGGCTAATTGATTTTTTTGATTTAAGGGTCTTCCATAGAGTATTTTTTCATGAAATTTTAACAGCGTAACCCTACTATGTCAAGTTATATTTTTTCTTTAAAATATTAGACCTAGGATTTCTAAAACACCCAATTTAATCAAAAACATGAAATAAATTATAATTAAGAAAATAAAACTATCAAGCACAAGGAGAACAGAATTTCACAAAGATTGAAACTAACAAAGGGTTTTCTAAACCCTACCTCAAATTCAACCACCAATTTGATACTGAAGCCCTTTGAGAAATGGAGAATCTCAAAGCCCTCTGAATTCAAATCTGATAATAGATCCGGAACCACGAAGCCTCCAAAGCAAAGATCTCCTCAATTCCTCCAAGCCTCCAACCACAACAAAATCACAAAATAGCAAGAACACAAAATTTCCTCCTCCAAAATTTCTCTCCTTCTCCCAAAAACTTGTTATGATAGAATGAGAAGAGAACTCCCCTAAAGAGACTCAACTCCCACCTTTCATGCAATCCCAAAATAGACACTTCACTAAACCTAATGAACTCCACTTTCAAAATTGAAAGAAAATAATAATTATTAATTAAAAATATCCAAGGTTGCAACTCAACTTTGACTCTTTAAAATAACTTGCATTTTGAATTCAAACTCTAATTTCAATAATTATAATGCACAAGTAATTAATTAAATAATAGATTAAATAGATTAAATATTTAAAGCACAATCTTATCCATGCACTCAAATATTTAATTATTTAATAAAGCATAAAAGATAATATAACTCTAATTTTTAATTAAATATTTAATTAAATCCAAATATTCAATATTTGTACTTTAATTAATTTTCTCAATTAAACATACATATTCAATTAATTAAATACCCTATATTTAATGATTAATTCCAACAACACTCAATCCAATAACTCACATGATAATTCACACAATATCAATACACTCAACTGAAATCAACAAAAACAAACTCAAGCACACTCAAGGATGGGATCCATGAATTCATGTCCACTAGACGAATTTGGGTAGGGTAGTCAAACTGATACTCGTCCAATACTTAGGACAATATAAATGTTTATGGTATGAAATTGGACCCGAATACTATATCCCCTCTCTTACCATGAGATATTGTGATAGGGCACGCTCACTCCTGCCAATTCAGGGAAGACATAACCCAGTACCTGCAAACCTGTCATCACAAAGACGAACATACATGCATATAATATAGCAGACAATGGTTGAGACTAGTTTATCATGTGGATCTTGTCGAAGCAACTAAGACTTTGTCCCATACCATACCAAACACATCAAATAGTGATGAAAAATATACAAATGATATATGAGTGTACAGATATAGGGTCAGTATTGTTAGAAAACCATAATCCAAATGAAATCCTAACATATACATAAGCATCATAAAACCACAATAAATGACATGTACACAGAAGATATAACATGACTAAGCAATGGATCAATAACATAATGAAAAGCAATACATGAATATCCTCAAGATCAACTAAAATAAACCACACATACATGAAAATGCCTAAAAGAGTTCGGCAACCGAAATAGAAAAGCAAACTAAGGGGTGGGAATTACATCCTCCTCCCCTCAAACTAGGCTTACTCCTGGAAGCCTACAACAAAGATAGAGATATGAATCTCTCAACACAAAGCATCCCACCGAATCACCAAAGACTCAAAGTGTGGGTCCCATAGGACCCTTCCCAGGTCTCTGATTTGAACACTGGGGATTATTCCCTACTGTAGGAATACAGAAACTAGCTGCTAGTCCTCTACTCGCAACCCCACTCATAGGAGCATGATACACAGTTGGAGGGTGATCAAATGCTACATATGCTCCATGAGACATACCAACATTCCCAACTGTAGGCTCAGATGTTGTTGGCCTCTGTCCTGAGAACTGCGGTGCACACTAAGGACAATTGACCGCAATATGATCAAACTGTCCATAGGAAAAGAAAGCTCCTATACTACCAACTCCTCTAACTGAAGGTGCACTAGACTGCTGAACACTACCCCTACTGACATCCCGATGCACACTCTATGGTAGTTGAACTGTCTGATTTCTCTTGATGTACTAAATATCACGGATGTTCCTAATTCGAGGACCACTAAAAGTAGGAGGAATGATTCCTCCCTGCTACTAAGACTGGTTACCTTTTGGAAAGGTAGAAGGACCTCTAGAATTCCTAGCTCCCTGATAATGATTACCTCTGAAACCTAAAGTAGGTACACTATGTTGCACTCCCAATTGTCCACCATGGTCCAAAGCTAGATTCGCCTCTGCAAGAGTAGCTTTAATGACCACTTCTTTAAGGGTTGTAGGCTCAAAGAGTCTAACTTCCCCAGCGATGCGTTCATTAAGCCCCCTAACAAAATGTTGAATCATAAGGGTTGAATCATGAACATAACCTGCATACGGATTGAGCTCAAAGAATCGACGCTCATACTCTACCGCTGACAGGGTCAACTGCCTTAGATTATGGAACTCATCCGCTCGCTGCCATCTCCACTGATCTGGGAGGAAGCGCTCTCGAAAGTGCTCAAGAAATAACTCCCAAATCACTATATCCATGTGGAACCCTAACTTCTCCTCTTCTATCTTCCACCACACTACTGCAAACTCGGAGAGTTGCATCACCGCATACCTAGCTTTAGTATTTCTACTAAAAGGATGCATGGAAAAACTCCTCTCCAAGGAAATAATCCATGTCTCAGCCTCAGACCCTGATCCTTTCCCATCAAAGGGAGTAGTTCGCACCCTCATGAGATCCCTCATATGGTTCGCTACCACCACATTAGGATCAACTGTGATGGTCCTCCTTAGAGGGCTCCTAGATCTCACCCTCTCTCTCTACTCTATCTAGGAATGATGTGAAACATCCTTCTCCACTCTACCCTACTCAGGAAGGCAATTCAAAATCACCTGCAACATCTGCCTAATGTCTGGCTCTCCAAACCCAGACTGACGCTCTTCCCTCCGCTCCTCTCTTCTATGCTGATGAGCATTGTCCTAAATGACACTCGTAGAAGGACTGTGATCCCTACCCCTTCCACGGCCACCAACTCGGCCTCTACCATGACCTCTAGCAGATCTAGTCTCAGGCTTGATTCCTGAGGCAACCAGAGAACCAAACCACAACTCAGAACCAAAATCAAAACCAAATAACATCAAAAGAAAGAAAATAATCACAAAGTAATAGTTTTAAATAAATACATCAGAGTTTTATGTCTATGTCTGTTTCAAGTTTTAAAATTAAAAGACAACTAATGGGCATACAAATTTCCTAGAGCTCCCAGAGTAGAAACGTGGGCTCTGATAGCAAGTGTAATGCCCTGCCAGGGAACCCAAGAGAACTAACCTAAATAAGACACTAAGTTAACAGGATAAAAAAAAATTAAATGTTTACAAACAATAATGATACCTACTTTTTTGCTCGGCATCATATATACATGCAGTCATGATGAAAAAAAAATTACTGTTATTTCATGCATTATTGATTGCATTCATTTACTTAAAAATGGATAAAGTTGTTACTCCTGCTTGTACAATTTTTGTAGATTGCTCCAACTACTTTTTTTACTTGGCATCATATTACTGCTATAGTCAAAGCATGTGTTGTAATGGCAAAGCATGTAATATATCTATACCTGATGATTGTATATTGTTTGTGATTGGCATTATTATGTTCCATTTTTATATATCTATACCTCTTGACTTGGTTAGCCCTGTTGCATTAGAAAATATAAATGAAATACACCAAGGAGTACCATATGATGATGATTAATTGTACTGATACATTATGTTGTTCTATTGAAATGTATCAGAACTGTACATTTTGAATTCTTTAAAATTGTTCCAATAGTACTCATATGGCTTCTCTACCAAAATATTTTGTTTTTCATATTAGTTTTTATTGTTATTTCATATAGTATACAACCAAACTATTATGATACTAAGAAAGATAGGTAATTTACAATTTTGTTTCCATATATAGAGCATATGTAGTTTTTAAATTACTATACCAGTTTAGAAACAAACTTTGTGTATTTCATATAGAGAGGGTCAATTTTTTGGCTTGTACAAATTTTGTACATTGCTCCAACACCTACTTTTTCGCTTGGCATCATATATACATGTGTTCATGAAGAAATCAAAATGGATAGTTCTGAGACTACACATATTTTCTTCATGATTTCAACTTATAGTCCATATTTCTGATGTTACTCCTTGGTGTACTCCATTTATTATGAGAAGTTTGCTCACCGATATGTTATGATCATGATATGGGAATCTTGAGCAGGCTATTGGCTTGTGTTTATTTTTACTTAGCGGTGTGTTTTCACACCACCATTTTGTTCTTGAAATTTGTTCTTCCCCGTCTTCTATCTCTTGATATAGATGTTACATGTCATTTTATGGCTTATAGCAGGCATTGCACTGCTTCATTTTGGATCTTCCTTTTGTACTGTGATTGTCAATACTCATGTTGCTATATGATCTTACATGTTATCTCCATTAATATTTTGTTTTTTATTGCAATTATAATAAAAAACCTATGCAAGACCTCAATTTGAATTTTATTGCTTTTTATTGTTATCTCAATTTGAAGCAATCCTCTCTGCAAGATCTAGTAATAACCATAACCAGGAGGGGTTCGCCATTCATCTTTCTGACTGTTCTTGTTTGGGACTTATAATTATCGGCCAATGCATCAATCATCTCGACATCTATGAATACATTTGAGACAACTACTTTTCCCAAATCCAAATTCCATGCATTACTCCTTGGTTCCTTTTCATTTCTGTTTGCGTAGAAAAACCAAAACAAAGATCTACATGTGATGGGGAGAATAGCATCTCTACACTCATGCCATATATCAGAGAACCCATGTTTTGTCCCTCCAACAGCAGACCCAGGCAAGATGCTAAGAAGTTGTTGTGGCGACAAATCCAATTGGGTATCTTTCTGACTACCCACCTTTTTCTTGACTGACACCTCTTTCTTAACTATAACATATTCTTTCTTTTTAGGCATTTTAAGCAGGAAAATACAATTGGAAGGGATAGGAACTTACAGTGTTTTTCGACCCTCAACCACAAGACCTGCTTCAACTCTTTTGGATGCAAAAAAAACTTCACCTAGCCAAGCTCCAAGTCTTCAATTCTTTAACTGCGCAAATGCGGAATCATACTTCACATACATTCATTTATGTCTAATGCTCATTAAATGTGCACTTTGATCTGAGAATCTTCAAGCGTTCCAAATAAGCCCGTACATTTAAAAAATGTCTCGTCTACCTCCTTCTCATTAATGAATAAAAAACCTTTTCACCAATTCAGAGACTATTATAAACATTTCCCGCGAAATGGCGAAGAATCGTCATTTCTATAACTATTAAAACCATGCCTGGCGAAATGGAAAAAATCGCTATTTTTTCATCCATGTAAATTGCCTTACGCGAAATGGCAAAAAAAAATTGCTATTTCGCCACCCTCATATGTGTTGCTCTACAAAATAGAAAAAATGCTTGAATAGTTCTTTTCGAAAGGTGATCACCTTTGAGCTAATTGGTCATTTCATGATGGGATCTTCAGGCTCGCTCAAGAAGGACGGGTTGTAATTTCCAATAGAGTTTGAGTGGATATTTCGGTGGATGGGATTTGAATAAGGTTTACTGAAGTTTATATGAATTGGTAAGCCTTCGTAGTCCAGGTTTTGTGGACATACAATCTCAAATAACATATCAAACTTTGAACCCGTTGAAAATTTTAGTTTGTGAGGATCCAAACTCAAAACCTATTTCCGTAGATGAGTTTCTCTAACATCAAACAACTCGCACTCTTAATGGTCGAACCTTCATCTTGTCTAGACGTTTGAATTTCAAATTTCAATAAAGTTGATTAGATGTCTCGTTCATGGGTTATAAAGGTATGATGGACATGTATGAAAGATAGAGTGATTATTGTTATCTGGAGTGGAAATTATATTGTTGTTAATAAATTTGATCGGTTTCATATAATAGTCATGTCTGCAATCCCATTTCATGATAGGACCATCAGGTCCTCTCTAATGTGTGGCTTGTAATTTCCAATACAATAAAGAGGATGAGATTGATCGGTTCTTCAGACATACGAAATTGGTTGAAAGTTAAAGAGGGGACTATCTTATTTGAATTGGCTAGTCTTCTTGGTCTTACTCTTATCCGTGTGTGTGAACACTGAATATAATTGAACTCAAAATTCCACACTTGTGATTATTAGTTCTTGACAAATATACTAAACCGGTATCTTTGACAAGGTATCCACTTTCCTTGTTCTTGCACTAGAGTTGCTATGGTGCTAGGATAGTGATAATTGGTGTTAAGAGAACTCGGTTCAAAGAAGAAATCTCATTTTTTCTAAGGATAATTGGGTGGTAAAAGTAAATCAGTGGTCACGTTTTCAAGTTCTACTTATCCATCCAAACATATGCAAGAATGAGATAAACATCTAAAAGGCGATAGCAATGAATTCAAATGTATGACAATAAAGGTAAAGATGAAGGTGCTTTTGTAGGTTCCAGACTAGTTGGTATGCCACTTGCTTGTATGATCCCCCCTTACAGGTACAAGGGAACCTTGTTGTTTCACCATACACACATATAGTTCAAATTTTTGTACACTTTATAAACTTGAAATGGAATAGCCTGAAGCCTGCTATTGGTCAGTGCAATTGTTTGTCAACTCCTTAATAGGAAAGTTCATATAACTGTCTAGAAATACAAAGGATTCATCTGTCATGCTAGACTAACCCACTGTGCTAAATAGAGATATATTCCTGATTTGGATTACAAGTAAATGCCAAAATTTTATAAACTCAAACACAGAATGTATAAAGCCCATTACAGACTGGCACATTTTTCTATTCAAAAATACCAGTGTCCCAAGTAACTCTATGAGAATCCTTTATATACTCTAACAAAGAACGTATAAAGCCCATTATGTCGCAATTTCCCAAAAGCACCCTTTGAGGTATGGGAAGAACACTTGTTTTTGAGAAAAATTTAATCTTTTCTTAATCCAAAAGACATCTCCCCAGGTATTATGGATGCTGGAAAATTGCTATGTACGATAGAAGATCGTGGCATTGTTATACCGTCAAAAAATCAATTTATTAATAAAGCTTCATTGTCTTTGGAACTCTTTTCTATACTTTGTTTCCCAAATGAGAAATTGGAAGGATTTTTTTTTTATCTTTGATTGGCTTTCTTTGTGTTGTAGTTGTGTTGGAAATGCACTATCCATTTTCCTTTCAGTTTCATTTTTGAAGTTTCTGAAAATTTCTACATATAGTAAAGTAGGGTGGTTGTTTCGTTTATACTATGTAGCAAAAGGTGTATGTGACTTTATTGTGGGGATCATGATACAGTCAAGGTTCTGGTGTCAAATTAACAAAAGGTATAATGAGTATGATTTATCAACAACTATTTAGAAACAAATTGAGATGCATGGCATTCATTTACAAAATAAAATACAAGGACTTTTATCTTGCCCTTGAAAGGCATACAAATAGAAATAGCAATGAGTTAGAAACCAAGGAAAAAAAATTGCTTCTAAAGCTAGAAATGGCTGTTTCTTTCCATTATTGTCAGGGTTCAAGTTTTACTCATGTGCAAACATAGAATGATGTGTACATAAACTCTTCATCCCCATTTTTGAGCTAGGGAGTGCGTTGTTTTCTATTTTGAAATTTACTTTGAGTTTTGATTAATGTTGAGTCATCTATGTGTACAACTTCCTTTCCTATTTTCATTTTTGTATTCCTATTTCACAATTTATTTTTTGTGTTCAAAATTAGCTATTGGTAATCGATGAATCTGGTCTTTGTTTAACGACCTTGTATTTATTTATTTTTATCATGATTTCAAGGTTGTGAAATTGGTTAAACACTCTGCATTTTCCTTTTGTAATCAATACCATGAATCTCAAGTAAATGAAACTGCATTTTGTAAATGTGAAGAGGGTGTTTACAATGTGACATTTGAGCTTTCGAGCTCTTTTACATTTGCAACCAGTAGTCATCTTATATGTAGTTGAGTTTTTTATCCCCGACTACATCTCCCATTAAATTTTCATCAAAACTTTTCATTATCTTGTGATATTGCTATCAAGATTCAATTGTGTAGTTTTTTGAGTCAAAGTCATTAACCCATGTTTCATGAGTAGTATTCCATTCATTCTCATGAGAGATGGTTTCATGTCAACCACTAATCATGAAACATGGATCAATGAATTTGACTCAAAAAAGTATACAGTTGAATCATGATAGCAATATCACAATTTTACTTGTGGAAAATATCTCCTACTTATCAATTTTCATTATCTTTGCAAAATGTAGGGTTTTTTTTGTCTTCAATTAATTCAACTTGCTTTTTAATATGTAATCAAGGGTTTTACCCCCAATTGTAGATGCCTTTACATGCATTTCAATGTGTGGTCAGGACTAAAAGTCTCAATCACAACTATACATATGGTTTCCGCAATGTGCAGTTAGGACCTTGCATTTACATTTTGTTCAAATTCGTTATATCATCAAATACGAAGCATTTTCATTTTGTACTGTGATTGACAATAGTCATGTTGCAATCTTATATGAGATGGTGTCTACATTAGTATGTTGTTTTTTATTGCAATTATAATTAGTATGAATGAATAAAATAATCAACTAAACAAAATGATATGTTGAAATGACAGTGCAATATTTATTGATATAGTGTTGATGACTTTGGTCAATGTGCCTATGAGTCAATGTGGTGTTGGCCCCTACATGTTGAAGACCTCACGCACAAGTAATCCTGGGTGTCAATTTTGGGGTTGCCCAAATAGGAAAAAGGTTGTTAATGGAAATATATTTTGTGTTTAGAAATAAGTAAGAACTAATGTATATTTGTATTGTAGGGAAATAGTGGATGTCAATACTTTTGGTGTGTCGATGATAGCCCATCTACATCTATACCTGATGCAGGAAATGAGTGCACCTTGTGCAAGGCTCGAGAGGCAGCTAGTATCGCCGAGATTACTTCAATGGAGAAAGCAGAAATCATGTTTCTATGATGCCTTCTTTATGTTGTAATCACACTACTTTGTTGGGACCATATGTGTAAATGTGGTTAACAAAGAGGGCTATTATGGATACTGAAACTTTTTTAGAATTTCATACAGATACGTTGGACATATTTTGATAAACTCGTGACTTTTTTGTTGTTTATGACTTGTTTATGATTTTCTATATAAAAAATAAACAAAATTAAGAATTAACCTTAGTCAAAAAATTTGAAAAAAATAAAAATTAATACATTTTTAAAAAATTAACTTGTTTATGATTTTCTATATAAAATTAAATAAAATAAAGAAAAATAAATTAATAAATAAATTAATAAAAATCGATTATTAAATTCAAAAATATTAAAACAATTCAAGATTTTTTTTTAAAAAACCATACTCAAATTCCAATTCCAATTTCAGAATGTGGAACCAAACGAAGGAAATGCATCTTCTCGCTCATATTTTGGGTCAACCAAACGGTCCAAACTATATTTCAAAAATGAAAAATCAAAATATCAAATCTATGATTTGACCATTTCCAACATTTGATCAAATTCAACATTTTCTAATTCCTACAACCAAATGAGGCCTTAACCTTTGTTATTTATTTCTCATAATTTTTTAGTGTACTACTAATTTAGGCCTTTTGAGTTATAAAGAGTTGTGACTTGTTCTCCTTTCTATGCACCTTTATCTCGTGACATGGGTCATATGCCAAGAGATCTAAATGTTTAGGAAATATGGATATGTAGGAAATATAGTGTATTGTTATTATAATCAAGTGTAGTGTAATAACAGTTCTTGGTTTCTATTATTTTTGTTTCGCATAGGCTATAGTTTTATTATAAAAATAGTTTTTTTTCTTATATCTCGATAATACATTTACTTTATGGAATGTAAATAAAATGATCAAATACATCAAGAAATTTTAATTATTAATCTTGTTATTGATGTTGCTTAGCTTGGCAGTGTCTTGTTTCTTTACTGTCTTGGTGAAAGTATTTCTATGCTATCTTATACTTCACTGAGAGTATGTGTGTAAGGTTATACTCCCGCTAAAGTGGGGACTAAATGTAGTGTCATAAATTATATCCCTCTACAATTTCACACTCATTTTCAGCTCACTTTGGTGGTTTTCCCTATGCCCCTAATTCATCACTGATTGTGCTTACTTCACGGCTAAATTTAGAATCCCAACACAATCCCGAGCGCATTGATCCTAATTTTGGCTCAAAATTATAGGACTATGGTGCCTAGTGTCATAGACCTCCTAGAGTATGTAAGAACCCTAGTCTATTTTTACCTTAACTGAACTTCCAATTTTTTTACCAAAGCATGTGTTTCATCAAACAATTGTTATATTGATTGTGATTCTATTCTATAATTGATTTGCATTGAGATATTGACTTATTCTGGCAATTTATTATTGTCTCTTCCTTATTATTTTTGAACCTTAATTCAATTATCCATATTGATTATGTGTATATAAATGCACAAAGATAAGAAACTTATACATTCAAGAAAGGTGTAGATATATAGGTTTGGATTTATTCATTCAAAGATGGCAAATGAACACAAATATATAATGTTTAGATTTAATTTCCTTGGAGTCTAAGAGATATTAATTATGCACTTAGCCTTAAACAGTTGTTTGAAATATTCACTCACTAATCTAGTATCCTAACATACTTAGTATATACTTTTCCAACTAGACTTGTTACTGAAGACTCCTCTGTAGCAATGATAATGGCAGTGACAACATCTGAGTAATAACATCACTTAGAAATGTAAAATGATATGCCCACAAGCATATGTTGTAATGTATCCAAATACTCCCAATACTAAGCCACTGCCCAAAGTGACCCTTTTAGGAAACTAACACAAATATATGTATTTATACGAAAGGCTCCTGAAATCAATGAGAAAAAAAAACACAAACATAATTATCAAACACAGATAATAGTGAATTGAACATTGAAAATGGCAGACCAATTCTCTCAATTTATACACAAAATAACATTAAATGTACAGAGGATTGTAGATTATAGTTTGTTGAATTATTAATGAATGCAGTTGGCATGGGTAGTTGTAGGCAGCTATGAAAAGTTGTAGGTAACTAGAGTCAACTTGGGTGGTTACGGTTGCGGTTGCGGTTGTATATGGCTATAGGTGTCAACCATGCATAATTTATTTATGATAACATCCCCCCATAAATTAATCATCGTAATTACTCTAAAGACCCGCCTATAATCTAAAAAAGGGATGGGTCTCGAAGTAAAGTCTTGTTAGGTACCCATTTACAATCATTTATTCACTTAATGCAATGGTTGGAATTCACTAGAATCCCCCCTGAATGACAACCATGAGATAGTCATGTGACTTCTCGTAAGCCTAAAAGATGTCTAAGAAATGCAAAATTAGTTTCACATAATGCCTTGGCAAATATATCAGCAATTTGGTCTGTTGTCTAGCAATATTGAAGATGAATCACCTATTGTTGGATGAGATGTATGATATAATGGTGATAGACCTCAATATGTTTTTTCGAGCATGAAACATTGGATTCTTGGACAATGAGATGGCTCTTTGATTGTCGCAATAAAGTAGAGCAAGTCTTGCATAATGTTGCTTAAGTAGTGCTAGAATAACCTATAGCCAAGTTATTTATTTAGCTGCCTCATTTGATGTGGTATATTTAGCCTATGTAGTAGATATATTGATTCTTACTGTACCATGAAATGGGACTTTATTCGAGATAGACAATATAACCTGTATTTGATTTGTGATCATCTGCACTTCTTGCCCAATCTGAATCTCAATACCCAACAAGTTGTAGATCTCCATGAGATGAATAATAAACACCCATTGTCAAATTCCCTTGCACATATCTTAATATTCTTTTTTTTTGTTTTCCAATGTGGAACTTTAGGAGAAATCAAAAATCTTGAAACTACACTTACTGAAAAATAAATATATGGTCAAGTGTGAGTTAAGTCTACAAGACTACTAACTGATTGCCTATATAAGGTAGGATCAACATTTTCACCTTCCATGTCCTTACTCAACTTTAAACCTGGAGCAACTAGAGTAGACACACTCTTACAATCTTCCATCCTAAAATTTTTAAACAAGTCCAGAGCATACTTGGTTTGAGAGAGGTAAATGTCATCATCCTTCTACCATACTTGTATGCCAAGAAAGTAGTCTAGAAAACCAAGATCTGTCATCTCAAATGTATCTTGCAATTTTAACTTTATGTCACTCATTTGGTTCATATTTTGTCTCGTAATGATAATCTCATCAACATAAAGCACAATAATTATGATGTCGCCATCATTAAATTCCTTCACATACAAATTTGGATCATAAAGACTATTATTGAATCCTTGAGTTTGGAAATATTCATCAATTTTAGCATACCAAGCCCTTGGAGCTTGTTTCAAACCATATAAAGACTTAATTTGCAAACCAAGTGTTCTTGTCCTGGAATTTCAAATCCTTAGGGCTGATTCATATAGATTTATTCATCAATTTCACCATTCAAAAATGCATTTTTAACATCCATTTGGTGAAGAGGCCACTTGAAATGAGCTGCTATTGCTATGGTAGTCCTGATTGTACTAATCTTCGCTACAGGGCCAAATGTTTCTATGTAGTCAATTCCCTCTTTCTGTGAATACCCTTTGGCCACTAGTCTTTCCTTGTGTCTCTCTATACTCCCATTTGACTTGAACTTAGTTTTATAAACCCACTTATTATTGACAACATTCTTACCCTTGGGTAAGCCCACCAATTCCCAAGTTTTATTATTTATCAAATAATCATACTCATTTTTCATAGCTTGTTCCCATTCATGGTTTCCTTTAGCCTCATCAGATGTTCGAGGATCATTGGTATTCATTATGGTGGTCATTAGAGCATAATTAATTTGTTGAGTCCTTTGATAAATATATTTAATACTCTTGGTCTTTAGAGGAGGACTAGATTCCTAAACTATATTAGAGGTTTCCTTAGAACTTTTACCAAATTAAAAATCATTGGAATATTCATGATTATCTATGGTCACTTATGGAATAGGAGAGGATTTTTTCATATCATCAAACCCTTCATTAAATTTGACATCCCTACCTGTAAACACATATTCCACACTAGGATCAAGCAACCTATATCCTTTCCTTTGATCATCATAGCCCACAAAGATGCACTCTATACTTTTCTTATCAAATTTCATTTCTCTAATCTGATATGGTATGTGAGCATATGATTCACATCCAAATACTTTAAAATACTTAACATTTGGTTTCCTTCCACTCCATGCTTCTTTGGGAATGATTTTTTACAAACAACTTGTAGGAGATCTATTTAAAACATGAGTTGCAGTATTGATAACCTCGGCCCATAAAAACAAAGGAAGACCCTTAGATGGTATCATACAACGCGCCATTTCCACTAAGGTACTATTATTCCTTTCAGCAACACCATTTTGTTGAGGAGTATATCTAATAGTCATTTCTTTGTTGATCTAATGATACTCACAAAAAGATTTAAACTTCTTGTTCACATATTCTTTGTCATTATCTATTCTTATTCGTTTAATCTTATTCCCACTTTCATTTTCTACAAAATCTTTAAACATTTCTAATTTGTTAAATACTTCATCATTTTTCTCGAGGAAGTAGATCCAAACTTTCCTTGAAAATGCATCAATCAATGTTAAAATGCACCTAGCTCCTCCCTTTGATGTGGGATTCATAGGGCCACAAAAATCACTATGGACAAGTTTGAGACTTTTGCTTTCCCTCCATGTAGACCTTAAAAAAGTGTCTCTATGTTGTTTACCAACCATGCATCTTGCACACACATTTGCATTTACTTTTATCCAAGGTATTCCATCAAGCATATTCATCTTTGAAAGCACAGCCAAACTTTGATAGTTTAAGTGACCATACCTTTGATGGCATAGATCACTTGTGGAGGATCTTTTAGTAATATAATAGTTCTTATCAACAAGTGATTAAAACTTGTATATGCCATCATTTTCAACTCTTGTGGCCATTATTTTGTATTCATTATTAACATTCTTGATTAAACGCTTATTTGAATAGAAATCTACCTAATAACCATGTTGAGTTATTTGACTTGCTGAAAGAATTTTTTAAGTCAACTTAGGTACAAGATTCACATCATTTATTTCCAATCATTTACCATCATTTCCTTTCATTGGAATTGTACCTACTCCTTAAATTTCATGTGAGCTATCATCACCAAGAAATATTCTTGCACCTTTTGTTTCTTCTAAAGAGCTAAAGAAGCTTTTATTGTAGGTCATATGTTGGCTTGCTCCTGAATCAATATACCATGCATTACTTGAATTGCCTTGATTAGCTACAAAATCTATTATTATATGATGATCGCCCTCTTGAACAAAATTTGATTGCCTTCTTTGATTAAATCTCCTTTCTGATTTCTTAAAACATCGATCACTTTTATGCCCTTCTTGTCCACAATTATAACATATGATAGCACTTTCTCCTTTAAAATTATTTTTGCAATTTCTCCATTCATTTTTTTTCCTTTGATACCTTTGTCTATTTTGATTATCCCTTGGTTGATTACACTACCTTTGATTATTTCTATATTAATTCCCTTGATTTTTTATTTGATTTTGATATGATTTACTTTGATTATAACTCTTATATTTTCCTCTAGCTATAAATACTTAACTCTTGCTAGACTCACTTGTGAAATTTTTAAGTCTTTCTTCTTCATTCAACAAAGCACCATGCATTTCTTCTAGTTTGATATTCTCAAATTTTCTAGTTAGTTTAAATGTACAAATAAAATATTATTGTTGGCTAAATGTTTTGTAAGTCACTGTGACCACAACTTGCAAAACTATAACTTTAGGCAACGTTAAGTGAGATTACTCTCTCCTCTCAGCGATAAGAGAGGCTCCTTTCTTACCGTAGGTGGCTCACACAAGGACTTAACTAGAAATTACAAAGTAGGCCAATTTTCTTAATCTATTCCTCTTTTTTTCAGCAATGATTTTACAAATAGATTTCAAATAAAACATAAAAAAGTACATGTTGCTACGATAATATTGATGGCTTATGAGTTGACGTAAGAACAACACATAAGACACCAATCTACTTTTATATGGGTGGAACAGTTGCAGAAACCCAAAGCCTTTTGCACCTATCGTGAATGATGATTTAATAACTTGAATAAACGATAAGGAGCAAGTCTCTTACCAAATACTCACTAATTTCTATGAAATTACTTAACACTGAAGCACAAAGTCTTGCAGCCTTAAGTATTTGAAGCCACAATCAACTATATCAATTTTCCCTTATGCAGCACAAAGTCTCCAAAAAATCAAATTGAATTATAACTCTGAACACAATATGCAGCTCAAAGTCTACAAGATTGAATTCAAATCCCTCTTGAAAAAATAATAAAACTCAAAATCAATATTCAAAAAATGTCATCACATAACACCTTGAATCAACCCAAAGCTTGAAAGCAAGTTATCTCTTTTATTGAAAACAATTTAATCTACATCCAAGCACAAAGTCTTAGAGTGCATATACAAATTGGCAGTTTTTTCTTGTATTGCCAAAAGATGAAAATTACAATGAAGCTCCCTCCTATATATAGGTGAGTGATTAGTATGGAATTGGGAAAATACTAAAATCTAATTTTTTGATATTTTCTATGTCTCAGTAAACTGCATTTTTGGAGGTCTTTGGGGAATTTATGGGACTATCTCCTCCAAGGAAGTTTTACTTCCTAGAATTGGGTCTACAATTTTGGATTATCTTTCCAACGAAGTAAATAGTTCGCAAATCGGACCTAGGACTAGAAAGTTATGCCTTCTCCAAGTAGGCCTAAAGTTTTATATAGTTTTTTTTTAAAATTTTGGTAGTTTTAATAATTTCATTTGTAATAAACATTATGAGGACTCTTCATTTCACTTCCAAGAGATTCTAATGACTCTTGGGATACTTCATGTTTGTATAAACTCCAATTTCGAATAGAATGGATCAGTTTTTGGCTTGCAATTTTGTTGTTCATTTTTATTATTTTTATTGAATTCAAAAATACCACGAGTTTCACACCAGGTATTGTAATATGATTTCTTAATTTAGATCAATGGTATCAGAGCGGGAACGCTCCTTTATGCCAATTTACACAAGGTCCTCCTACCAAAGATTAGGATTGGATACACAAGATTTGTCAGAATATCCACCTTTGAGGCGCACGCAATCGAAGATGTCACACGATGCTATTAAGTAGTTGGTGGAAGAGGCATTAAATAAGAAATGAGAGGAGATGATGAACCAATTTTCATGCCTTCTACAAAATCAACGACCCTCTGGATCTGGAAAATCATTTCATGGAAATACCCCTTTCAAAGTCCAAGTAAATTTTGATATCCCAATTTTTGAAGGAAAAGTCGATGCTGAAGTTGTTGATAATTGGTTATCAAAATTGGATAGATACTTCTTATAAATAATTTCTCAGATGCAGAAAAAATAACGTTTTCTCTTCTCAAAGCTAAAACCCAAGTGAAATTAGCCCGGGAAAACAAATTAGCAAATAAAGAAAGAGAATTATCTGATGGAAATGGCTTGGAAATATTTCTTGATACGAAGCCCACATGGGGAGAATTTGTGGAATACATAAAAGAAGCATACTTTCTGGAGGATGTATATGAACAAAAATATATAGAGTGGCAGTTGCTTCGATAGAAGAGGGATCAATCTGTGCAAGATTACACCAATACATTCCATTCACTTTCAGCAAAACTTGGTATTGAGGATTCAAAGAAGCATCGAATTCTAAAATATCGTAGTGGACTTCACAGGTATATTCACACAGAGATGGAATTTTTGAATATTGAGACATTACCAACTGCCTATAAATATGCTACAAAAATTGAAGAGAAATTTAAGCAGAAAGGGAAGAGGGACTACTTTGCAAACAATAAGCCAAGGATTGAAGATGCAGGAAAATAGGTGACCAAGGAGCCTCACACAAAATCACCTAATAACACATGGTGGGCTGCAAAAAAGACACAAACAAATACATGCATGTGGTGTGAGATGCATAAGTCCCCAACCCATAATACAAAATATTGTCGAAGTATTAAAAATCTAATGACAGAAATACGAGGAGAGGAAGCTGAACCTGAATCATTACCAATAGATACTTCTGAGCAAAAGGACAATGATTCCATCATAGAAGCAGACCCATATGCCATAGTTTCAACTGCTAAAGTACTACATAATTAAGATGAAGAGAGACTTTTTCATTCACATATGTGGGTTGATGGAAAGCCTCTGCATTTTCTTGTTGACAGTTGGAGCCAAAAGAATTTGATATCTAGGGAGACAGTCAAAAGATTGAATTTGAAAGTGATAAGACACCCACAACCATACTCTATGGGATGGGTAAATGAGGGAAAAGATATTCAAATAAATCAACAATGTCATCTACTATATTCAATTAAGCCTTTCAAGGATGAAGTGACATGTGATGTAGCACCGTTGGATGTATGTGATGTCTTGCTAGGGCAGCCTTACATGCATCAGAGGCATGGAGTGTATAAATCTAGGCCACGTAGTGTTACAATCAAGCTTGATGGGAAGAGGTATCAGATACCAGAGGTATGTCCAACACAAACTACTTCTTTAATTAGTGCTAAACCATGTCAACATTTGATTGCTCAAACTGGAGCTTTTGTTCAGCTCATAGTTCGCCTGGAACAAACAAAGTTAATTTTCCTTAATACACATGCAAAGGTAACCATAATAGAAAATCAATAAAATCAGATGGACGAAAAAATGATTTCTGCAGAAGAGGTTGCCAAATTATTTTTTGACCATGTTTGGGTTCATTTTGGTTTGTCAAAAAGCATTATCTCTAGTAGGAATAGCACGTTCATCAACAAATTTTGGTCTGCACTATGGGCTAAAATGGACACAAAGTTGACAAAGTCCACAACATTCCATCTCCAAATAGATGGGCAGACATAAGTGGTGCATCGAATGATAATTCATATCTTACGGATGTATCATTCAAAACATCCTTGCACATGGGATTCAGAAAAATTAATTGATAACAGCAGACACCTAGTTCATGAGATTTTGGAGCAGAGTAATCAGAAGTATAAGGGAAGGCATGATAAACATAGAACTCCTCATCACTTTCACATTGGTGACAAGGTATGGTTACATCTTCAGAAAGAGCACCTTCATGGACCAAACATGAAGCTTTGTCCTCCTCATTATGGCCCATATACTATTGTGAAGCAGGTTGGTGAGAATTTTTTTGAACTTAATTTTCCATCCTTTTTGGGACTGCATCTAGTTTTCAATGTGGAATTGTTGAGACCCTATTTTCCTCCTTTGTTCGACATTTCCCAAGCTCTTGAGAACATCCAAGCTACAGAATTATCTACTACTATTCCAATACAGCATGACCATGTTACTGAAGTCATTTTAAAGACTTTGAGAAATCAGAACATTCCTCTTTATCAGGTGGTTTGAGCTAGTTAGCATCCTCATCAAGGCAATTGGTTAACTAAGGAACAAATTGAAGAACAATTTCCTCATCTGTTATAGAATATTAGTGTAATGGGGCCCATTTCCTCTCAAGGGGGAAGGAATGATCAATATGAAATTGGGAAAATACTAAAATCTAATTTTTCGGTATTTTCTATGTCTCAGTAAACTGCATTTTTGGAGGTCTTCAGGGCATTTCTGGGACTATCTCCTCCAAGGAAGTTTTACTTCATATAATTAGGTCTACAATTTTGGATTATCTTTCTAATGAAGTAAACGGTTCGCAAATCGAACCTAGGACTAGAAAGTTATGCCTTCTCCAAGTAGGCCTAAAGTTTTATATAGTTTTTTGAAAATTTTGGTAGTTTTAAAAGGTTTATTTGTAATAAACATTATGAGGACTCTTCATTTCATTTCCAAGAGATTCTAGTGACTCTTGGGATACTTCATGTTTGTATAAACTCCAATTTTGAATAGAATGGATCAGTTTTTGGCTTGCAATTCTGTTGTTCATCTTTATTGTTTTTATTGAATTCAACAATACCACAGGTTTCACACCAGGTATTGTAATCTGATTTCTTAATTTAGACCAGTGAGGGGCTGAGACAGAAAGTGAGAGAAACCCAACGATCTTTGACTAATTCCCTAACTAACTTTGACTTATTCAAACTGCAAGTCCTAATGTACTTGACCTGCAATTTGATTACATGCAATGACTATGTAGGTGAAAAGGTCACTTGCAATTATAACTTGTTGGCTAAAAATTTTGCAAGTAACTAAGACTACAACTTGGAAAATATGGAACTTTAGGCAACATTGTGTGAAATTTCTTTCTCCTCTCAGCAGTAGGGGAGGATCCCTTCTTACTGTAGGTGGCTTCAATAGAAACTGGACTAAAATACAAATAATTCCTATTGCTATGATAATATCAATGGCTTAAGGGTTGACGTAAGAACAACACTTAAGACAAAGGTTTATTTTTAATAAATTGAAACAAATACAGGAACACAAACTCTCATGTAATTACTTCGAAAGATGATTCTGAAAATAGAATAGCCAGGAAAGCACAAATTCTTTCAATATTCTCTTTCTTAACAAAAAAGGACACTCATCACTAAAGTCCAAAGTCTTCATATGTAATTTATTCCAGCCACTTCTATCTATATTAATCCTTACTAGTGAAGCACAAAGTCTTCAAAAAAAATTGAATTAGAGCACTCAAATGATACACACAAGATAACTATCAATTGACTTGAGAGAGGATCAAAAATACAACTTAAGAATACACTCATCAATTTTCAGATTGACAACACAAATTTTGTGAATTCTTGTTCCTTCTATTCAATTCAATATCTTTGCATAATATAACTCAAATTTTTCAAAATATAAGAGATTCAAGTATAGCTTTCTTGCACACACCAAAAGATGATTGTTTACAATGAGCTCCCTCCTTTATATAGGAAAATATTGGAGAGAAAGGTGAAGAAATAAGGGGAACCCCTTAACCACCTTGACTTATTCTCTAACTAAGTAACTAACTTTGACTTATTCAATGCTACAGGGCTTAAATCACTTGCAACATGGTTACATGGAACAACTTTGTACGTAACACTATCACATACAATTACATCTTATTTTATGTTACATGTAATCTATCAAATAAAAATTACAAATACATGATAAAAAATTTCTAAGTGTCTAACAAGACATGACATCTATTGCATCATCATTTGTCGGTCTTCATGTTGCTACCAGATATGGCATGATTGATGTGTTTTGGTTTGGTGAAAACATATCAAACATGAATATAAATCTGCACCCTTGATTATTCTATATGGATGGCATCAACCAATCGCTTGCTTGAAATTATTCTTGAAAGCACTCTATGCCTGCATCATTCCATTTTTCATCCCTTTCTTTGTATGACCACATCATGTTGTCATTCTTGCCTTGTGTCATTCTTTAGTTACAAGAAAAATCCATAACATGGTCTTTCAAGTGCAGACCTAGAAGAGTATGCATATAGAATATGTTTTAAAGGCCTTTGAGCAGCAAAAGGCAATCGATTTCGGACAAAATTGACTCTTTAAATGAGGAAAAAACTCAAAAATAGGTTTTTTTGGGAGCACTGCACATATGCGAACAACAAGTTTGGAGCAAGAAAATGAGATGAAAATGTATATATATACAAAGAGGGAACTCATTTACTCATGGGTGGGGTTTTTATGTCCCACTACAAGTCAATTGGAAAGCTCATAATGTGTATAAACAGGATTTTTAAGTCCATTTACAACCTTCGCAAAGAGGGGAAAAGTGCATGCAAAACACTTAAAAAGTGGGCTTTTTGGCTTGCATTGCACGAAGGGAAAAACTTGCATTTGCATATTGGGAAAATAACTTTCCTTTTTGACATGATTCTACATTTAGAATGGGGTTTTTAATCCCGACTACATATGCAAGTATAAAGATCTTCTTGCATATGCAACTTGGAGAAATTTAGACGGAAGAAGAAGAATCAACATCAAAACTAAAAAGCATGCAAATATGGAAATGAAATCAAGGATTTGCATTCATATATATATATATATATATATATATGAAAGGCCCTAAAAAAAACAAAAGAAAACTTACCTCCTTTTGCAAAACAAAAGAAGAAACCTTTACAAATACTTGAGCAAAATCTGAATCAAATCCAAGAGAATTTCAGATTTAGAAAATATTGCAAGAAGAGGATTATTAGACTTCAAATATTGACTCAATCCTTTTGAAATTAATGCATTTTGGATTCAAGATTCGTTGTTTGCCAAGTGTTGAATGATAGAAAAACAAAATGCACAAGTATAGCAACTATATTGACCAAATCAAATGCATATGTAATTGCAACCAAAAACGGCGCTTAAGGCATCAAATGCAACTTGAATTGGATGAGGAACAAGGTGGAAATGAATTTTCTTACCCTAAAATCCTTCCTTAATGCAAAACATTGAGATCAAATGCACAAATCTCCCCTCAATGAGTCATTTTTGGTCAAAAAATGCCTTTGGGCTGGTTATTTTTGAGTGTTTGCATGTGCTTGGAACCATGCAAATGCATGTAAAATTGCCATCCTAAGGATAGAGAGAAAAAACTCATGGAAAAGGCAATAAAAGCAGGTTTTTCAAACCCATATACATATGTTTTTAGTCTCCAAATCGTCACCGAGCTTTAAAAGAGCAAAACCCAAGTCCAAGATGAGTAATAATGGGCTTTTTGGGTTTGAGAACACATGTACATTGGATCAAAATCACCACCCAAGACCTTTTGATGCAAAAAGGCTTAATAATGGGTTTTTAAGAGTTAAACGCATATGCATTTCATCCAAAATTCTCCACTATGTCTTTCACATGCAAATGCATGTAAAATGGGCTAGAATTTGTCACTATAAAGCTTTTAAATTAAAAGGTTTATAATAATGGGCTTCTTATATGCAAACTCATCTCAAAACCTCACTTACACATGTTAAATTATATGTTTTTGGATATTTTTTAACTTAATATATGTATTTGTATTTAAAATTCCCACCTCTAAGCATTTGGGACTTATAACATATTGATAGTGGAGTTTTAAAGATGATTTGCATTGTGATGACATGCAATGTTGAATAAAAACCCCCACTTAATTGCATAAAAAGAATCTCATGTTGTGATATTTACATGTAACAATCGTTTTAATAATGAAATATGCAAAAGGACTCGAAAAGCCCACCTTTACATATAAAACACTAAAAATTATATCCAAAACTTCTCAGAATGATGGGAAATTTGAAAATGGGGTTCTAAACCCACTTTGCATGTAAATGACAATTTTATTTCATTCAATTATCAATAAAAAGCCCACATTTGAGGAAATTTTTTTTTGGACATGCAATCAGGCCGAAAAACCCCACCTGCGGCATGCTTAATTCCTTAATAACTTGGGCTAGACAACTTCATTTGAGGCCTAAGATAGCTCAAAATGAGCATAATTCAAAACGCTATAATTCCACGGCAAAAGAAAGACTAAAAAATAAATGTAAAACTAAGAAAATTTAAGAAAAGACTTGAAGGTTACAAAAACCAAGTGCTTGTTGATAGAGAAGAAAGACTTGTTTCAACAAGCAATAAGGTGATAAGCTTGACGGGAACCTTCAGAAATCAATGCTCTTAAGATGTAAAATCCAAGTCATATCAAGGGATGACTGATCGCCTTAGACAAATATCATTAAGGACACCAAACCTTAGAGGAAACACCTACCAATCCATGAGAAAAATGTGTAGGGTTGTCCAATTTTGTGAATGCAAAATTGAGGACAACACAACTTATTTCCCAATTACATGTAACTTGTCAATAACAAAATTAAAAAATTCATGATGAAAATAAACTAAGCATCTGACAAGACACGGATCCTATTACATCATCCTTTGTTGGTCTTCATGCTGGTACAAGATACTCCATAATTGACGTGTTCAGGTTTGGTGGAAACGTCTTGGAACAAGAACCTGCATCTGCATTCATGATTGTTCTGTATCATAATGGTGGTTATTGGGAAGGCATCTTTATTTCTTTCCATCTTTGTCATGAAATAATTCTATGCCTACAATCTTTCCATCGCTCATCCCTTTCCCCATATGGCTCCATCATGTGGTTGTTTTCGCTTTGTATTCTTCTGCAATATTGAAATCAACAATCGGGATTTAGAATCTTGATTTGCAAGTTGAGAAGAACAACCTTATTTGCAAATAAATTTTGCAATAATGTTTCCAAAACCAAAAATTATCAATATGATTGAGTACTTTGAAGCTTAGTAAAATCATTTCAACTTTTGAAAGAACTTTCATGTCACTTGCAACAAGAAATTGCAACTTTTGAGGGGAAGAACTAGCTTGACGCAACTTATAAGTTAGGGGAAGAAACTTTCCTTGTACTTCATTTGAGGTTTGTAAAATCTCCCTCGGTTGATACAATGTACGTCATGGAGATCTTTATATGCAAAATTAATTCCCATTTCATAGTCTTCTACTATACACAACTAGAAAATGTCCTTTGTTCCAATTGTCCCAAAACATGTCTTTGATCTGATCTTTTTTGCAAAACTGTGGGAAGAAGAAGAATTGAGATGTGGAAATAAATCCTTCAAAACACGATTCTATATGGGCATTTTTTAAGATCAGTAAAAAACAAACACACATTTCATCATTAATGCATTTTGCATTCCTAGCAAAATCTTTTGACAAATGGCAGATTTAGCAAATTGAAATACTTGATTTAGCAGCTGAATGACTTGTCCAAACACCAAAACAAGGTTCATACTTGTTGTAATTTGACATGCGATAGTGACTAAAAATGGTGCTCCAAGAGGAAAACACAGTTTATAATGATCAAAGAAAGCTTTCAAATGATTGAGTTTTCCCTTGGGTGGGCTTTGGAACTCACGTTGCAAGATAGAATGACTTCTCCTTTAGAAATGCTTGCATTTTCCCCAGACGAGCTTTTGGTATGTCGTTACAAATGCCTGAAGATTTCTATTTTTTTTTAAACCGCTCTAAATGCCAAAGACTAGCTTTAGAGATCACAATACAAGTGCTAGAAATATATTTTGAAAACAACTTAGTATTTGTACGCATTTTTTAATACATTTTGCAAGAGTTTGGTGAAAAATGATTCACTTGTGCCCTAAGACGGGTTGTAGAACCAGTTATACAAGATGAGAATGCTTCACCTCTTTTAAAATTAACTTGTATATTCCCTTAACATGCTTTGGAATTGACATTGAAAGCTAGGAAATTCTTCTAAACAACAATGATGAGTTTTTGAACTATGTTTGCAAGCGTGGAAATGTTTCAAAATGCAACAACTTCATTTAATAATGATAATGGGTTTTTTCCATGCAATTACAAGCATTGGAAGTTATCAATTTGTATGAGAAGAGAAGACTGTTGGAAAGTGACAATGCAAGCAATTGTTATTTTTTCATTGCTGTCAAACCTTTACTGGTGAGACTATTGTTATCTATTTGAGTACCATATCTATTGTTGATGAAGAATATTTAACAAGAAGACCAAGTGAATGGTTGAGTTAAGGAAAATAAAAGGGTACTTGATCAGTTGGTACTCTAGAAAAGTAATTAGTTGTTTATCTTTCAAAGATAGTTTTTCTGGCTATTCTGTGCCGAGCAAGTTTGGCTTGTGCCGAGCAAAGTTGCTTATGATGAGAAAAGTTGCTTGTGCCAAGTAAAGTTGCTTGTGATGAGCAAAAATTTGCTCAATGCCAAGCACCATTGAAATTGCCGAGTGGAAATAGTGATGTTGGCCGACTTACAGTAATTGGATTAATGATGATATTTGAGATCTCTGGCCGACTTAGTTGATTTCATTAGGATATGTAATGTTAATTAAAGATTGATCCATGTCATTTAATGTATGGGTAACCGTAATTAATGCATGGTTTCAAGATTTAATTAAAGACTACTTTGGAGAAGTAAATGTAATGCAAAGGTGGAATGATCTGTTGGATCTGACCTAACCTAAGATCTACGATCTTGTTTAAGCGGAAAAAGATTTATCTAACCTAGACAAAGAGGTATATGATAACCTCAAGGGGTTATTCATTAAGTGTGGATGAGTGTATGTGTATGCAAAAGGTTTGCATAGTTGATTTACTGTTTGGCATGATCTAGCAGAGAAGGAAAAAGGCAGAAGAAAAAAGGTTGCATGTGTGATTGCTTGACGGATTTCCAAGCAGATCAGAAGGTTGAAATGACAATGCAGGATATTTAGTAAGTTAACATCAGAGCTGTAATTGGATCTGAATTGAAAAGTAAGTTGTATGTACCAGATCACAACTGTTGATTACTTTCTTACCATTGTATCAGTTAAATCCTTTAACAAGGTTGACTTAACAGTCATTTGTATAAATCCTCTAACAAGGTGACATTTAAGTGGAATGTTCTAAGTCCTCTAACAAGGCCACTTCTAACAGGGTGATTAAATCCTTTAACCAGGTCACACCTAGCAGTGTGTTATTGTAACCTTTTATAGGGTTGGCTCCTCATAGGGCATCACTTCAGAAGAGTGAAAACTTGGTAGCATGTTACTGGTG
>MU225181.1:729396-753185 GCA_018584345.1 Thuja plicata | reverse complement strand
GAGAAGAACAAAACTTGGACACTTGTACCTAGGCCAAAGGATAAAAATGTAATTGGAACTAAGTGGGTATTCAAGAACAAACTGAATGAACATGGAGATGTGACAAGAAACAAAGCTAGACTGGTATGCAAGGGTTATGCAAGGGAGGAAGGAATTGACTACGGTGAAATCTTCACCCCAGTTGCAAGATTGGAAGGTGTCAAAACCTTACTTGCATATGAAGCTTATAAAGGATTCAAAGTTTATCAGATGGATGTGAAATCTGTATTTCTCAATGGTATCTTGGAAGAAGAAGTGTATATCGAGCAAGATGATGGTTTTGTAGACCCAAACAAAAGGGATATGGTTTGCAGATTGCACAAAGCATTATATGGATTGAAGCAAGTGCCAAGAGCATGGTATGAGAGATTACACAATTACCTGATCAAGATTGGATTTGCAAGAACCAATGACAAGAGAAACCTATACTTGAAGACAGAGCAAAGCAAAGGTACATTATTTGCTGAAATTTTTGTGGATGACATCATATTACATCATATTTAGTGGAAAAGATGTGTTATGTCAAAAATTTGCAACAGAGATGCAAACTGAGTTTGAGATGTCTATGTTTAGTGAAATAAAATTCTTTGTTGGCTTACAAATTTATCAAATGAAGAATGGTATCTATATCACTCAATCTAAATATATCAAAGAGATACTGAAAAATTTTGGAATGGAAGAGTCCAAACAGAAGCTGACAAAAGATGATGACACAAAAGAAGTGAACCAAACACTCTACAGGTCAATGATTGGAAAACTACAATATGTTGTACACATTAGACCTGATATTGCCCTAGTTGTTGGAATTGTTGCAAGGTTTTCTGCTAATACCAAGGAAACTCACATGATGGCAGTAAAAAGGATTCTGAGATATTTGAAAGGAACTGATGACTATGGTTTGTATTACAAAAAGAATGACAAATTTGAACTCAGAGTTTACACTGACTCTGATTGGGCTGTAAATGTTGATGACAAGAAAAGCACTACTGGTGGAGCATTTCTTTTAGGAAAGAAATTGATCTCCTAGACAAGCAAGAAATAGAACTGCACCTCACAATCTACAGCTGAAGCCAAGTATCTGGTAGCAGCAGTTAACTATTCTAACATTGTGTGGTTGAAGATACTATTGAAAGGTATGAAGGAAGAAATCACTGACCCAGTTTTTATATATTGTGATAACACAAGTGATATTAATATTTCTAAAAATCCTGTGATGCACTCAAAGACAAAGCATATAGCTATCAAGTATCATTACTTGAGGGAGCTAGTTCAAAGTAAAGAAGTGAGACTGGATTATGTGAACACCAAAGAATAATTAGCAGACATGTTCACAAAAGCACTACCCAAGGATGCTCATGAGTATCTACGAGGTAAATTGGGGGTGATTCCCCTAACTGAGGCTAATTAAGTTCTGTATGGTATTGTTGCATCAAATATTACATTCAAAATATTTGACACATTGATGCACAGTAAGTCTCACTTTAGGATGCTGGCTAAAGTTGTGAAGATGAACAAGGACAGAAAAGAAAAATTAGTCATAATCAAGATGACAGGATTAGCATGATACTGAGGATCTACATGATAGTGATTTTGACGTCTTTGACATTGTTGTCAAAGAGGGAGAGATTACCTATAAAGAGGAAGAAGTGAAGTGAAAGATTACCTATAAAGAGGAAGAGATTGCTGAGAAAGAGAGATTACAAAGAAGGAAAGATTACATAGAGGCAGAAGTTACTATTGAAAACATTGAAGTGATTATCTACTCACAGGGAGTCTACAGATGATTAGACACAGATGATTACAGTGTGCTTACAGACACAGAGGGAGAATTGTTTTACAGATAAGAATTAGAATGAAGCTAAAGACATTAATGAAAATTTGTTCATATAAAGGAACACAAGTGAATTTTTGGATTGGTTGGTAACTATGCTTGTTAAATCATTGTTTTAATATTTTGTGTTGCCATCAATGCCAAAGAGGGAGATTGTTGGAAAGTGACAATGCAAGCAATTGTTATTTTGTCATTGTTGTCAAACCTTTACTGGTGAGACTATTGTTATCTGTTTGAGTACCATATATGTTGTTGATGAAGAAGATTTAATAAGAAGACCAAGTGAATGGTTGAGTTAAGGCAAATAAAAGGGTACTTGATCAGTTGGTACTCTAGAAAAGTAATTAGTTGTTTATCTTTCAAAGACAGTTTTTCTGGCTGTTCTGTGCCGAGCAAGTTTGGCTTGTGCCGAGAAAAGTTGCTTATGACAATAAAAGTTGCTTGTGCCGAGTAAAGTTGCTTGTGACGAGAAAAAAGTTGCTCAATGTTGAGCACCAATGAAATTGCCGAGTGGAAACGGTGATGTTGGCTGACTTACAGTAATTGGATTAATGATGAGATTTGAGATCTCTGGCCGACTTAGTTGATTTCATTGGGATATGTAATGTTAATTAAAGATTGATCCATGTCATTTAATGTATGGGTAACCGTAATTAATGCATGGTTTCAAGATTTAATTAAAGACTACTTTGGAGAAGTAAATGAAATGCAAAGGTGGAATGATCTGTTGGATCTGACCTAACCTAAGATCTACGATATTGTTTAAGAGGAAAAATATTTATCTGACCTAGACAGAGAGGTATATGATAACCTCAAGGGGTTATTCATTAAGTGTGGATGAGTGTATGTGTATGCAAAAGGTTTGCATAGTTGATCTACTGTTTGGCATGATCTAGCAGAGAAGGCAAAAGGCAGAAGCAAAAAGGTTACATGTGTGATTGCTTGACGGATTTCCAAGCAGATTAGAAGGTTGAAATGACAATGCAGGCTATCTAGTAAGTTAACATCAGATCTATAATTGGATCTGAATTGCAAAGTAAGTTGTATGTACCAGATCACAACTGTTGATTACTTTCTTAACATTGTATCAGTTAAATCCTTTAACAAGGTTGACTTAACAGTCATTTGTATAAATCCTCTAACAAGGTGACATTCAGGTGGAATGTTATAAGTCCTCTAACAAGGCCACTCCTGACAGGGTGATTAAATCCTTTAACCAGGTCACACCTAGCAGTTTGTTATTGTAACCTTTTATAGGGTTGGCTCCTCACAGGGCATCACTTCAGAAGAGTGAAAACTTGGTAGCATGTTACTGGTGGTTTTTCCCATATTGGATTTCCACGTTAAATACTTGTGTCAACTTGTGTGAATGCTTATGGTTTGCTTTACTGTTATGTTAGTACAAGCTTATTTCAATTGACAGCAAACTGCTTGATTAAAGTTGTTGATTTATGCTACTGCTGCCGAGTAGATCTGAAATATAGAAAGTTTTATTTGCTACATCTAGACCTGAGGATAATTGATTCACCCCTCCCCTCTCAATTATTCTAAATTCATTCGAACAAAGACACACTTTTTAAATTACATTACAAGTCTTTTTAACCTTTAAAATAATAAACACATGTTGAGGACAGGATTTTCGATTCAAAATGCAAGCATACTTATGTTTATTAAGTCATAATGAGTTGCAAACGGGCTTTAAAAGCTCACTTACATCATTCAAACTTTTAAAATGAATACTTGTAATGCCTTGTAAAATAACGTCTTTACACAAAAAGGTGGGTTTTAAATTGTATTTTACATGCATTTTGAGTTAAGGAGCAGACATGCAGTCAGGCTTAAAAAGCCCATTTACATCATTAAAAATTTCACCAAGTTTACATATTTCCTTTCAAAAATGTAATGATGGACTTTATCTTCTTAATGCAAGTGAATGACACCCAAGGAAAGTTGCAATGAGTCACAAAAAGCTTGTATTTCATGACTCTAGAGGCCTTGGTGGACTTTTGATTCCACATCGCAATCAGTCTTAAAAACCCCACCTACAGGTAGTTTAATTCCTCATTATCTCTTAAAATATAGGTCTGAATTAGGCCTACGATAGCTTGAAATGAGGGGAATTAAAAAAATCAATAAACCTAGGGAAAAAAAAACCAAAATCAATCAAAAAAATAAGAAAAATCAATCAAGTACTTGAAAGTTACCAAAAATTGAGTACCTATAGTCACAGAAGAAAAAACCCGTCATTACAAGAAAACAAATAAAAACTCGACGGAAACCTTCAAAAATGGCATCTGTAGGATGAAAAATCTAGGCTAATTCAAGGTATAATTGATTTCCTTAGAAAATCATCTTAATAATGCCATATTTAGATAATTTAGCTACGAATTCATGGAAAATTGTGTAGGGTTGTCCAATTTTGAAAATACAAAATTGAAGACAACAATTATACTCATCTGAAAGACTTTCAATTAAAAAATCTATAATTTCAGAGTCTTTATACTCAACCTTCATCATTGCAAGTTGATTTATTAAATTTTTTAATTTAGCAATATGATCATTCGTGCTATCTCCTTTCATTTTCAAATGAGTCAATTGTCTGTTAGTGTCCATCACTTTTAACTAGCTAGTTCTTTCGTACATTATTTGTAAGTGTTATCACATAATATTGCACCTATTATGCTAAGCTCAAAACTCAGCAATCTTGTGAACATGGAATGATCTTTAGGCCTTTGGGTATGCCTATAGTGAAGATCAATATCTGGGTTATGGGTTGGCTTCCCTGGTATTTCACCTAAACTAATTTTTTGCAAAGGAAATGGGTAAGAAGGGAACATGCAATAAAACTCTAACCCTAGAAGGTGATGCACCAAAATACTTAATATGTAGATATAATGCTCTTTTTTGTTACTGTATAAGCCTATGAAAGGCTTGCATTGTTGTCATTAGTTCACTTTTATGACTGATAATGGCTTCACATTGTATTTATTCTAGATATGACATCCTTGAAGTTTTGCTAAATACTTGAAGCTCTATGTTATTGATTATATTTTCATTGTGGTTTAAGTGTCTAACAACATTGCATTTGTCTTTTACAACACTTCATTAGATTTTCACAGGTAATAGTAAATGTAAAATAACAAATTCTCAAACTTTGCTCATCAATGGTGGAAGATTGTCTCTATTGTTATGGCATTATTTCCTGAAACAATAATGACCTTTCTTCCTTGACGTACTCCAACATAGGCCTCTTTTCCAAGAAAACCATTGTCTGGATGGTATTGTTTGTTGTATCATGTTGCTATCCTTTTTCCTAATGGTTGTCTATTTCTTTGAGTTCTCTCAGAATATTTTGGCATGATATGAATATACCTTTGCGTTTATCATTCATCAGGCTGAGTTTGGAACATGTTCATAGATCTTGATATGCTTGCTTGTGATTTTTACTCATGTGACTTTCTTGTTACCATTGAGGTTCTATTCTATTAGATTCAAATCAAATTCACTTTCATTCTTGTAACAATTATTGTTGCATTTGCATTATAAGGCTGCTGCAATTTTTCTATTCCTATTTATATAAGTGGTCATTATGACCTTCTTCTCTCACAATATAATGTGCTCTTATTCATGTTAGTGGAAAACTTTAGGTCTATGTTACCTTCATTCATGGATCTGATTTCATTGGGTACTCTTTCTTGTTTGAGAACTTTGTTAACCATGATAAGGTGGCATACCTCATCCATGTCATGATGGTCTGATTAGGAGACACACTCTTATTCATAAAAGTGAATCATGGATATTCACTATTATGAATGACATATGTCTCCTGATTGGATCATGATGACATAACTAATATAGGGGTGCACACTTGTCATGATTAACAAGGTTTTTAAAAAACTAATAGCATGTTTGGAAAAACCCTTGTGGGAGTCACATTTCACCCCACATGCTAAAATAAGAAAGATATCAAACTGAATATTCAATGATGTTTATAATACTTCTACTTGCACATGAAACAAACTTGTTAGATAAAAAAATAAAGTTTGATCTGTTTCCCTACTTTCTTTCCTAATTATTTTGATAGATGCACCTAAAAGTATGCACATAAAGCAGTTGATTTATAGAGATAGGATCTAGATCCCAAGCTCTAACATATTTTTTTATCACCCTACAGGTACCTTGAAGACATGAGGCAAGCTGACTGTAGGAGGTTTCTTCAAATCGAACCACGGTCTGTCATTCAACAGGCAATGATGGATCTCTTTCCCCTCTCTATATCTTGACTTCTACACATGTTTACTTCATGTTGCATTGTTCAGTCATTCCCATGGCTTGTGTGGGTTCTTAAATTCTCTCTTTATTCAAATGTGCAATACTTGCAACCTTTCTTTTCAATCTAACCTATTTAAGTTGTATATCTCTTTCGCAATAAAAAATGGAACATTGTAAGTGTTTTTTTTTTTGCAAATTGAAAAGAGAACTCTTTCATTTGTATATTTATTTTTCTATTTTGATATACTTTAATGGAAAAAATAAACCTTTCTCTTTCAAAATATCACATTACATAATAAGCTGAAATATTGTCATTGCTACTGAAAATTGATCAATGAACTACGATCTTTCTTTGATTCAAACATGTGCAATTAACTTATGCAAAGTAAAAGAAATGAGCCTTTCACTTAATAATGAATCAAAGCTAAACCAACTCTGCCAATTTTAGCTATGATTGAAAATTGGTAACAAGTGGATCATCCTTTGGGTTATCAATGGGATGACTTTGCAATTGAAAAGACTGCTTCTCAGGGATGATGGACTGATTTTTCTCAAGTATAGTCTCTTGGAAAGGATGATTGCACCTAAAACTTGGAATGTTAAATTTAGAAGACTTGGAAGGATTACCTTGTTTAAAGCTTGGGATTCTGATTTTGAGGACCCTCTCTTTCATAATCTTCTCCAACATGCATGGAGCAAGTTGAGCCTCAATCCTTTTTACTTTGTCTATCATAAACCTCAATTGGTTCTCTTTTTCAGCCAACTCCCTTGCAAAGTAGGCTTGATAAGTTACTTCCTCCTGCTGCAACACTTTTGATTTCCCTTCAAAAGAGAACCCATCATGTTTGAAACTAAGTGTGTTGAATCTCAAAGATCCTTCTTCAAAGAACGAGTTTGGAAAAGTGGAAGTCGATTGGGTTTCTTGCTTTTGAGCCTGAACAATAAAAAGTCTCACTTGCTCCTCTTTTGCAGCCATATCCCTTACTACACCCTCTTCATAATGTCTTTTTTATGCCTCCACCTTCGTTGAGATTGGTAAGCTTGATGAGACTGCTCCCTTTGATGCAACCCAATATCTTGCTCTCTTCCAAAAACCTCAGTTGCTCTTGAAAACCTAACAATATATATTTTATGACTATATTTTTAACATGTTGGATCCGATTCTGAGAACCACCATGATGACTTGGAACAGAATGGTTATCTTGGGGTTTTTGATATGCACAACCATGCTACTTGGAAGGTTGAGCGGGAATGGATGGGTGGTAAGCATATGGAACTTGTTGGCTATTGTTGCTATAGGGTTATTTTGAATTGGAGCAGTTACTTGATGAAATTGGTATGGTGAGTAAGAAGGCATATGAACAATATTTTCATGAAATGGAGCATGATAAGGCATGTTTTTATGGAATGAAGACATGATGAAACATTCATATGAGCTGGAAAATCACTAAAATCACTAAAAACTAGAAGAAAAAAACATGTTTTTCCACATACTATTACTTTATCTGCTTGAAACTAGTAGATATTTGTTCAAAGTCACCAGGTGTGTTGAATACATGCCTCAAAAGGAAGAAACTACTATTGTACACACCAAAAAAAAATAAAGAAATCACAATAGTGGACTGAAAATTAGTCCTCTTGTCCCACCGGGCATGCCAAAAACTGTTATCAATGAGAAATGCACCCTGTTGAGTAAACTCAACAATCTATTGATACATGGGAACACTTTTGGGTTGTGAGTAACCTAGTAAAAGAAGTAAACTGCCAGAGAAGGTTGACTTCCTGGGTACTTCACTAAAGTAAAGATTTTTAGAGGGTAAGGGTTAGAAAGAAAGATGAATTGAAACCTATCCTAAGGTGATGCACCGAATGACTAGACTAATCTTGCACAACATGACCTTACACACAATTTGAACTACAACAAGGCTCTCTCATGTGCAACTTAGTATTACATATGTCCTTGCATAAACAATTTATAAGAATAATATGAAATCCTCAATCTTAGAAGGAAAAACACAATTTTCACAACTATAGATTGTTTAAATCATCTACACAACTTATAACCTACAACATATGAGTTTTTGCATAAAGGTGTTTCTTAATGAGACATAATAACAAGAAAGAAGGAAAAAATTCATAGGAAAACTTCATCAACCATTTAACACACAATATATCAGAATCACAGAAAACATCACCAACTTTATTGCCTTCAAAAAGGTGAATCATTGTTATACATGTGAGTAAAATGAGTTACAAAACTCCATTAACCTCTGTCAAGAACTCTACAAGTTACAAAATAGTAGGCCAAAAGGTAAGAACTCCCTAAAATTGAAGTCTTTAACCCATATTTATGCCTTTTACCATCCAGTTGAATCCTAAGGGAGCAATAACTTCTTGGTTGGATTCAACCAATAAGGCTTTTTTTGAGACCCTCAAACAACTCCAAAAAGGCATAAAGGTGACTAAAAACTCATACCTAATTAATTCCATCATAAAGACCCTTTATAAATGCAGCCTTATCCCTCTTACAACCCATAAAGAGCCTCTGAACAACAAGGAGATCTCATAAATTCATCTCCATCTTTATGACTTTAGCACTCAGTCATAAATTCTACAATAATGTCACTCTTGACTTTTTTAAAGTAAAAATAAATATCTAATTGCACTTCAATTAATAATTATTATGTAATTTTTTATTTATTACTCTAACAAATATTAATTATATTAATAACATTTATTAAGCAATAATTACAAATCACTTAATAATAGTATTATTATTATGATATTTGTTCAAGTAATAATATTAATTACTTAATAATTATTAATATTAAGAATGCAAAAGTAAATATTTATTATTACTTTAAAAGTCTATTTTCCACTTCTATATTTAAACAATATTAATAGAATGATTTATAAATTTATCATTTATTAATATTTTTCTTTTACAAATGAGCTTTAAACAATCAATAGAAGCATACAAATTTATTAAGTGATAAAATTTTATCACTTAACATTTTTTCTAAAATCCCCCAAAATACTCACGGGCTTTTAGTTTGATGAAATATTTGGGAAGATAAAGGCAAACATGGTAATCAACATTTTTAGGGAAAAAATAAACCCTAAGATCAAGCACATTTCTCATTTCATCTTTACAACTTGATTTTATTCTGTCGTCTTGCCCAAAAGGTTAAGAATTTGAGACCGATGGAGGTTTCTGGAGATGATTTGTAGTTTTCTCGCAGAAGATTTTTTGTTCGTCAGTACAGGTACATCTTCAATCTCTGGATAAACCAAATTCTCGAGCTCTATTTCAGGCTGGTATGATAGCCCCAAGGCCACCCATGCCTATCTTCCCTGATATTCAACCTAACATGCCCTTGAGCATCCCTCCATCCACTCCCATACCCACTGTGATAGCACCTCAAGCTAGCACGAGCTATGAGGGATCCAAAGTAGGACCTTCCCAAGAGCTACTTAAATTAAGAAGCAGCCAACAATAAATGAAGAAGTTATTACAAACCATGAGTAATGAGTTGACTAGTAATAAAAAGCAGAATCAAGGAAGTAGACCACCCTTTCAGAAACAAAATCAAGGTCCCAACCAACAATATCAAAATCAGGGACAATCTTATCAGCAGAATAGACCACCATATCAAGGGAATTACCAAGGTCAAAGGAAAAACTTCAATCAGGGGTCATTCCAACCTTATAATCCCATGCCTCTTAACTCTGCAAATCCAACTAGGGAAATGGTTCCAAGTCAGAACAATCTGGCCTCAAAAAATGAATGGTGTTTTCCTTGCAACCAACCTCACAGCCAGGCTATGTGCTCAAATGGGTGGATGAATCAAGCGCTCATGACACAAAATGCCTTGAACACTCAATCAGAAGCATCTTCTATTGACTCAATGCCCCAGAAAGATGTAAAATCTGATGAGACTGCTCTCTTTAGTTGGGAAGAGCAAGATTTTAATGGATTTAATGGTGAATCTTTAATTGCAGCCAATACTAGATCTAAGAGAAGAGCCCAAGACATGGAGAGAGCAGAGGATGGAGGAAGAGCTACTACATCTGTAGAGTCATCACATCCATCTATTCCTACCATACTAAAGAATGCTCCCACCATTCCAGTCAAGGAGAGTCAATCTCCCAAGGAGGTTGAGCCCACGATAGTGAAATCACACCAAAGAGCACACACAACAGTGCCCTTCAATATTGTAGACAATATGAAGAAGATGAATGTGACTATGTCTATGTGGGACCCATTGGCTATTCCAGGGTAGCCTGAGATCTTGAAGAAGGCTATGGGTGAAGTGGAAATCCCTCAACAGCCCACAAATGATGTTGCTAAGCCAGTATTAGTCAACCTTGACCAATAGAAGAAGATTCCAAGCAGCAACACCAAAGCACATGTCATTCAAGGTAGGAACCTAAAACCACCTCCCTTTTATGTATCATTAATTATTGGAAATTCTTTAGTACATAATTGTATGGTAGATAGTGGGGCTACTAGTTTAGTCATGCCCAAGAAGGTAGATGACCAATTGGGGCTTAAATATGAACCATTCCAAAAGAAGGTAACACAGCTCGATGGTTCCTTAGTAAACACAGTAGGTGTGGCCAAGGATACAAGCTTGATCCTTCATGCAAGTCCCAATTTCTCTATCTTACTTGACATCTACATCGTTTATCTCCCTACTCTCTTTGCCATATGTCTGTCAAGAGAATTCACAACCAAGATAGGAGGGTATCTTTCTTGTGACTGGTCTCACATGATTTTTCATACTAGGTATGGAACCAAGGTTACTATCAAGTCTAAATCATTGGCAACACATCATATAGAGCCTTATGTGTCCAATGTATTCAATGCAAGTTGTCTTGCACTTGATAGTAATGATTTTCCAATCATCAGAGAAACAAACACTAAGATAGAAAACATCCTAGATATCTATCTGGATGAATTGGAATCATAAAGAGTTTCAGAGACCCAAGCCAATATTATTTGGGATGGTGGTTTGGGAAACTATTTGATACAAGAGGATAGATTCATAGAGCCAAATCTTTTCAAGGCAGACACTGAAGAATCAAAAGAATAGAACAATAAAGTTTGGGAACTATTCTTTGATGGTGCTAGAAGTAGACATGGATCTGTTGGTGGTGCAATCCTTGTCTCCCCGAAAGGTGAGAAATACTATACGACCTTTAGATTCATTTTTTCTTGCACAAGCAATACTGCTGAATATGAGAGTCTGGTGAATGGACTAGAGTGGGATAGAAAGAGAGGGATTAGAGCCCTAAAGGTATATGGTGATAGTGAGCTGGTGGTCAGCCAAGTAAGAGGGATAAGTGCTACCAAGAATGATACAATGAAATCCTACAAGCATCGAGTTTCGAATGCAATAGAATATTTCCATGCTTTCAACATCACTGTTATCCCTAGAAAAATAAATCAAAATGCAGATAGATTAGTTGTTGTTGGATCCCAATTTGACATTCCTAACAAAATTTCAGTAAGGAAGGATCAACAACATGTTAAGATTATTGTCAGGCCTTCCATCCTTGATAATTATATTAATTGGCAAGTGTTTGACAATGATGAGCAACTTCTTCAATTCTTGTTTGAAGAAGATGTCTTTTCAAAGCACAATCAAGATAGACTGATGTAGAACTATGGTGACCAAGCGGTACGACTTAAATCTAATAAGATGCCTAAAGGCCTTGTCACCCCAGAATCTATCTTCAATAAATATGACCAAGCAAAAAGGAATAATACTAGCTTGGTAGTTCAGCAAGAACACTATGCTTATTTAGAGCTAGAACCAGGTAAAAGCCTAAAGTTTGGAAAAGTGACCACTGATTCAGAGAGACAAGATTACACTCAATTATTTCAAGAATTCAGTGATATCTTTTCCTGGAAATATGAAGACCTCAAGGGCTTCAATCTAGAATTTTCTCAACAAACCATTGAACTGGAGCCAAATGCCAAGCCATTCAGGCAGAAGCAAAGGCCTGTCAACCCCAAACTTGAGCCACTCGTGCACAAGGAGGTTCTCAAATTAATAGAGAGTGACATCATTTACCCCATAAAGCATACTAGTTGGGTATCCAACCTTGTTCATGTTAGGAAAAATAATGGGGAACTGAGGCTATGTGTTGACTTTAGGGACCCTAATAGGGAATCCCTAAAATATCGCCATCCATTGCCATCCATGGAACAAATTTGGCAATGTGTCTCTGGATCAGAACGCTTATCACTACTAGATGGCTACTCGGGATATAATTAGATCCTAGTTAATAAGGAGGATCAATATAAGATTGCATTTACAACCAAGTGGGGAACCATGGATTACCAAAAGATACCTTTTGGTTTGTCAAATGCAGGTGCTACTTTTCAAAAGGCTATGGATATGGCCTTTAAAATCCTCATGTACAAGTTTGTACTGGTCTACTTAGATGATATTACTGTCTATTCCAAACATGTAGCAGACCACATCAAACATCTGAGGAAAATATCTGAAAGGTGTAGGGAGTTTGGGATTTCCCTCAATCCCAAGAAATGTGTGTTTGTAGTCCATGAAGGGAAGTTGTTGGGATATATTGTGTCCAAGAAAGGTATTATAGTGGACCCTGAGAGGATTGCAACTATTCTAGAACTACCCCTACCACATCAAAAGAAGAGTCTTCAATCCTTCATAGGAAGGATTAACTTTGTCAGGCATTTTTTGCCTAACATTGCAGACCTTTTGAAACCTTTAACAACAATGTTGGAGAAGAATGTAGTCTTCTGTTGGACCAAATAAGGAAAGGCTAGTTTTCAAGCCATCAAAGAGGCCCTGACAGAGGCTCCTACCTTGCTAAATCCTGATTTTAGCAAAGACTTCATTCTGTATGCTTGTGGAGGCTCTGATGTCATGTCTACAATGTTAACTCAACAGAACTCTAAAGGATTGGAGCAACCTATTGCTTTCTTTAGCAAAGGTTTGGAAGAGTATGAACAAAGGTATTTTTTGTAGAAAAACATGTACTTGTTATTGTGAAGAGCTTTAAAAGATTCAGACATTTATTAACCCACAGTAAGGTACATTTAAAAGTCACTCATCCAAGTGTCAAAGAATTCTTACTCTCTAAATACCTGAATGATAAAAGAGTTGGTTGGATCTCCAGAGTCATGGAATTTGACATTGTTATCCAAGTGACCAAGCTAGTCAGAGGAAGAGGTTTTTGTGAACAATTGACAGAGGATGAAACTCCAAAAGACCAAGAGCAAATAAATGCATCATTAGTTGTGCATTCAATAGAAGAACATGCCAAGGCAGCAGGTTGGTTACCTAACATGGTTCATTTTTTAAGGATGGGAGAGTGCCCTGCAAATTTGGATTCAGCAAAAAGAAGGTATTGTAGGTTGCAATCTATCTCCTTTGTGTTGATTGATGAGATCCTTTTTAGAAAGGATCATGATAGTGTTCTTTTAAGATGCATTAATTCAGAACAAGTAGCAAATGTCCTAAATGAATTTCAGGATGGACCTTCTAGAGGTCATTTCTCTCCTAGGACTACTGCTCTCAAGTTCATGAGGGTCGGATACTATTGGCCATCTATCTTTAAGGATATTCATGATCATGTAAGAAAATGTATGAAATGTGCCATGTTTGCAGGAAAAGAAAGGCTTGCATCTCTACCCCTCTGTAATGTCCCCATTTTCATGAGCATTAGAGTTGAGGGATTAGCCTATTATTTTGTCCCTCGTAGGCTAATGAGGTTGGTTAGAGGGTCCTTTGAGGGATGCATCTACTTCAGTGTTCAGGATTTTGCAGGTTTGGCTTGCGTTCGAGGTCTCCAGGACTCTGTATGCAGTAGTTTCTATTTATAACACATTTTTATATTTATAGTGAGTTTTGAGAGACTCGGAGAGGGAACCCTGCTATTTTTAGAAATGGGGTATGGTCATATGTGGCTTGGTCATGTCAACTCCCAGTTCATACATCGTGCATAGATGATGAGTAATAATGGAGATATTAATATTTATTTGGTTAAAATAAATATTAATAGTTTTAAGCTTATTTTAAAGTTATAATATAATTTTATATTATAACTTAAGTCACTTAAGTGTTAAGTTACTTAAGTGAAGGGTCAATTTATCATAGATGGGGCCAAGTGAACAATTAATTTTAAAAGAATTATTTATACAACAACTATAGAGTTTCACGTGTAAAAAGATTAAAAGTGGGAATATATCTTTTATCCCATATTGGCCAGGAAAGTGTTTGAGCTCCCACAAGCAAAGAATAAAAAAGACTTAAGAGCTCACTCTGATTATGCTTTATGATTATTATTGAACTTTGGTTAATTTTTGTTCTTTCTTGGAGAATGAGGGTTTCTACTTACAACCGTCATTGAAGAACGGAAAATCTTCAGTGTTGCAGCCATTTGAGTTGGTGAAATATCCAGTGAATTTGGCATTCAAGAGAGCTTCATTCAGGAGTTCTATTTGTGCTTAAAAGTGAATAATTTAATCTAGGGTTTGAAGGATTGGAAGAGAGACTGAATCAGCTATGAGAAGCATTAGAAAGATTGGTTATTGCAGGTCAAAGAGGTATTGTTTTGGCAATGGATTTCAGCATTACAGACATCCATCTATGTCAATACCATCATCCTCAAGGTTGTCATACTTGTTTCAGCATGGTGCACTTGCATAATAAGTCCAATTTAAATATTGGAGGACATCTTTATTAGGGGTTTCCATAGGAAAGGTGGTGTGTGTCTTCAATTCATCCCTTGCTTCCTTCTGGAGTTAAAAATGAGTCACACAACAGATTGTGGTCATTACCAGGTTTTTTATACATCATTGTAATAAGTTTCTTTTTATGTATTGGTCTTCAATAAATGATTGTGTTCACATTCAATGCTATAGAAATAATAATATGAGGAGTGGATGTAATATTAGTTGAATTTATGTTTAAGAAATCACCTTTTTTCATTTACTATGTTGCATGTTATGATTTAAACCATCAAAACAACAACAAAAATTTATAAAATATAGGAAACAAATAAACAATATTTGGTTCAGCAGTTAGAGCCTAGGTGGATTTTTACATTGGTATCAGAGAGGTTTCCTGCCATCCTGATGGGGTGGAAATCATTGAGCTTAAACATTTATTTTGAGTGACCAACACTCTTGTAGTTGTACGGTCATGGAAAAATTGAGGAGATTAATTAAACAAAGAAACCAGTTGAACAACTTGATGAAAGAATTGGATAAGCTTAGACAAAGTTAGGAAAGGATGGGTGAATTGCTTTCACACCCGGAAACCATAGACAGATTAGCACAGTATATAACTTCTATGTTTAAGGGACCTGCATCACAAAAGAAAAGGGAGATAAACACTAATAGAAATAATTTAATCAATGCAAAGGAAGCAATGGAAAATAAGGTGAGTTTTGAGGAGAGTGTTGGTACTTTCAGTGCTCTGAAATTTGTTATCAGTCATGATAACAATTCTAATTTTTATGACATCAATCCTTTGTTGAGCCTATTGATGGCATTGATGACAGAGCAAGTGTGGAAGATTTTGTTGGTGGCACCTTGAGTTTTGACTTGCATGATGAGAGTGTTAATTTTAAACATTGCATGGAAAATGCGAGTTCTAGTAATTTTGATTTCTATGACAGCAGTGAGATGTGTTTGCATCAGCATGAGATAGAAGAGGGTATATGGGTGGATGATGTTGGTACTCATAATTTGAGTACTACTCATGATATTTATGAGGATGACTTATGCTGCAGTGAGTCTGATTTTTCATATCAGACCTTACAAAATGATTCAGAGAATTCATTGGTTGGTGATAGGTCCTAGGATCATGATTTGTAGGGACTTGTAGTTACATAGGGAGTGGGAGCATGTGAGGAGATTGATATAGCAGTAGTTTCCAATTTATCAGATGACTCACTTGTTGAGGTGCCTAGTAGCAGTGCCTCGATTGTTGATGTGTGCGTAGATGATAGCACACATGATGATTTTGATCAAGAGGTGAGCATTGTGGATACAACTTCTTATTAGAGTGCAAATTGTGGGTCAAAGAGCTTACATGAGGGCCAGCGTATTCAGAGACATCATGTGACTGGGCAGTTGAAGGTGAGTGATAGTCAGATTGCTACAACCTTAGAGAATTATGATGTTGCCTGTCAGATGTTAGCTGTATTTGGTTTTGGATGCTCCTATGTCAGATGAGCACAGTGATAATGGTATTTCCCTAATAGAGATCTATTCATTACGAGAGGCTGTCAGAATAATGAAACATAATTACTTGTAGTTATTAGCTGACAGAGACTACCTTCTTGAGTAGGGTTGCACTCGTTATGATGCATTTATGGGGAAGGAAGAGGAGGTAGTTGAGCTCACTCATGAACTTGAGGCAACTATAGAGGTATGGGAGAGCACACAACTAGCTCTTTAGGAGTCACAGTCACGGTTGGATGAGGTTACCATGGAGTTGAGCCAAGTGCATTCTTCACCAGCTACAGATTCAGTGCAGTTTTCTACAGTGGCTATTGGTGATGAGTTGACACCCATGGGTTGTAGTGAGGATGTGGCTACATCCATCATGTATTTAGGTGTTGTGGGCATAGATGGGATGAGTACCTTGGTAGAGAGTTGTCAAGAGCCTTTGGTTGTGTCAGGTTCTCCAGTAGTCAACACATTGACAAATGATGCAGGGCAGGTCATTGAGAGTTCTTGTAATGTAGAGGTAGATTCGTCAATGAGTTGTGTGATTGTTCATGACACTGCTCCATCTTCTTCATGAGATATATGCAGTGTATCATCTGGTTGGGAGATTGACTCTCATGTTCGGTCATTTCCTTCCTTTGGAAACAACCCTGTTATGTCATCCCATGCAGTTGATTATGTTGGATAGATTGTTGAGCCACAGAGATGGAGGGATCAGTTGAGGGTTTCTAGAGAGAAGGTTGATTCAACATTATCTCGCTTTGAATGCACACATAAGTATGTTGAGCACCTTCTTTGGAGAGTAGGGTGTGAGGAGAGGCAATATGGGGTTGAGGTTGATACTCATATTCATGATTTGAAGTTTATCCAGAGTGCTTTGAAGGCATTTAAATTGGAATACATTCACTTGTTTCATGATCAAGAGTACACTATTAGGTATGCAGAGATATTTGGCAAGGCATCTACCCAATTAGCAATTCAGTGCCAGAGTTTGGATTCATCTTCTGATTCTAGAATTTTCAGTGATGAGCCTTTGACAGAGATTGGAGCCTTTTACCGTAACTATACAGTGAGGAGTGCTCATCATTTTTCCTTTGATCCACAAGTAGAGGACTTGATTATGTGTCGATGTGGATTGGCTCCAAAATCATACTATCCTTTATGCACTAATACATTTGATAGCTATTTTCTACCTTTAATTTTGACCAAGGCCTTTTTTTGGCTTGTTAGATTTTTGTTTTTGTTTATGAGCCCGATTTGGTCAAAATTTAGATGAGCCCAAATTTTTTTAAAGTTAGACCAATGCGGGCTATAATTTTTTTTTTTTAAAGTGAAAAGTGAAACTCATTTTTCAGTTCATTCGCGAGTGGGAGGAGGGATCGAGCATAGTGCATGTGAATTTTTTGCATGTTAGGGCAAAGTAATAAGTTGTTTTTTCTGCAAATTAGTTGTTTTAGTGATTGTTTTAGTGATTATTTTAGTTGTTTTAGTGATTGTATTAGTTGTTTTATGCAAATTAGTTGTTGTATTAGTGATTGTTTCCAATAGTTTCCATAGTGTAAGTGCAAGTAAAGATACCAAATTTTTATGCTTAACCTTTCCAATAGTTTCCATCTCTGTAAGAAATAATCGATTACCTTGTTCAAGCCCATGGTTTAGCTTTTTAATAGCTACAACTCTATCTTCTGGAAGAAAGGCTTTGTAGACAATTCTGAAACCACCATCCCCAATTATATTTGTCTTATTGAAATTATTAGTTGTTGAGAGGATATCTTCTAGGTTAAGGCGCAACAGAGGTCTTTCAATATGGAACAAGAACACCAACCAAGAGGAAATTTGTAACTTCTTTTCAAATCCCACATACTCTTCTAAAATATCTTCCTCGTACCATTCCCACATCTTTCTATGTCATCATCTTTGCAATTGTCATAATGCCTTTGTCATATTCAACCATGTTAAACAAAATGACCATGATAAACCAAGAATTGTGCCCTAATTCAAGATGTAACAAGCGCTTCGAGATTTTGACTTTTACAAAATGAAATCCTTTACAAAATTAATGCCCATTTATTTGTCGATGACACAACCTTAGCACCATAGTATTAAGTGATGTATTTTAAAACATATTAAGTTCATAAGCAAGGCTGGCCCAAAGGCTTGCTTACTAAAAAAATTTATAATATATATTTCCCTTTCCAATGACATTAAGTCATTAATGTAATCCAGAGACAATTTCAAATGACAATGCTAAACAAGCATAATACAACTTCGTGAGAATTGTGATTCTGCAAAAATTGCATTCATAATTTGACTGTCAAGATATAAAACTGAATTGATCTTATTCAATCAAATTGAACCTATACTTTTTTATCGCATCAAAACCATGTTCCAAGTGCCCTGTCAATAGCATCATACAGCAACATTCATAGTTATATCATGTAATCCAAGCAAGTATCATGATTTCAAAGATTCAATAACATGTAATCAAATGATCCAACCACATTGAAACTTAAATGTACTAGATATACCATTCCAATGCAATGTCATTGAATGTATCATGAATGCCATTGAAAGTATCTTATAACCATAAATATGTGATAATGAATTTCATCAAAGGAGAATGAAATTAACAATTGAAATACCATGAAATATGCATCAAGTATTAGCAATTGGATGATATGCATCAAGTATTGATGCCATCAAACATGGATCAAGTATTGGCTACTGAATGAGCATCCAAATGAGTAACCAACTGATCCTGAGAGTTCATGATTCATGTATCCAAATGATCATATGCATACTAACCAGTTAGTGTATTTAGCATCAAGGACGACATAAGGAGAGGAGAAACAAACTCCCCCTTTTTCTTTGGTGCCAAAAAACTAACCTCTCCCCCTATTTGCATCAAGGACAAAGGAGAGGATAAACAAAAAAAAATTATGTACATATGCTCTCAAAATAAAGATCTGAAATAATATACCTTTAACATTAACGAGTTGGATGATCATCAATGAGCCAATAAATCGTCTACAATTAAAACATAACACTGTCAAATGCCAAAAGAAACATATCATGTTGAAACTAAAAGGACCCCTTATTGGCATAGAAATCACTAATAAGCTTGGAAATACACTCTAAGTTGAAGAATACTAGCAATTGAAAAGACAAGCTAAGGCCCTCAAGCTTTTGAAGTCTTGCAAACTCAAGTGAAATGGTTCCACCAAGAAAATTAAAAGACATATCCAGCCTAGTAAGATTTCCAAGAACAAATAAGGTTTTTTCATCATGAGGAAAAAATCATAGGGTGGGTCGGCTGATAATTTGCACATTTATTTCTGCAACCTAATGTAAAATACTTGTTCTTTCATTTTAAAATTTATTTATATTAGATTGTGTCACACATCCACATTGTTATGTGCAAATTGCAAACTCTAAAGAAGATTTATGTGAATGTGTTAAGCATCTGCATTCTGCAATACTTTGGGCAAGAATATTTGTGTCAAGGGAAACATAATAGCTTGTAGCATAAATTTCAAAGCATTTAGGATTCTATGTTAGGCTTCAAGGTAAGATAGCTCTTGAATTAATCCAAAGTTGAGTTCAAAACTACTACTAGTTTAGCTTAAACAATGGTGTTAAAGGTGCTAAAGAAATTAAATCATGTAACCTTCATTTGGATCACCTTATATTTGAAACCATAAGACATATTTTAGCAATGTGTCTATGATCTCAGGTTCACAACTTATAACAGCTGGTGAAAAGATGTGCAAGAGCATAGGGGTAAAAGTACAAACCTGTGTCACACGTTTACAAAAGAAGAGGACCATGACATGCAAAACTATTAAACTTTAATGACATAAAAGTGGCATTTGTGTTTAGAATTTAAAAATGATGTAAACTAATGAAATGTGTAAAATTGGATGTAGTTTATGCCTATAATTTTTTTTTAAAAATTTGAATAAGCATTGACCTAGTTTTTTAATTTTTGAAGTCCATTTTTTAATTGCTCAAAAAATGCTGAAAATGTAGGGTCTAGTTCCCTTGAACTAAATATATGCAAATAATCTTTTTTTCCTCTGATTTCAGAATATGTTTTAGATGACATGTACAGCTACTGCATAAAAAAAGAAAGATTGGTTTTCGATATATATTTTGTCTGTTATAACTATTCAAAGTCAAAGTTACTCAAAATTAACAGTTTTTTTCTCCCTCCACATTTGCCCTAGCAAATCTAAACCAAATACAAAAAAAATTACATATTCTTGAAGAGGACTCTCTCCTCTAGTGTTAAATATAAGTTGTAAATTTTTCCAACATGATTTGCTATTTTTTTTTTTTTTCGAACGAGCGTGTTCCTCAATGTTAAAATTCCTACTTAGAGTTTTTTCAAATTATAATATATTATATGCAATAAAAACACAATAAAAATTATATGACCATAATCTAGACTCTGAGCTCTACAAAAGGGTATATTTAGATTTTTAAAATGGTTGAGTTTTGATGAAGAAATCAATTGTCTAAGTGAGAAGTTCAGTCATTTTGAAATTTTTGCCTATTTGGCTGCCACATAGACAGTTTCGGTTGGAACTGGTTTGGCCAAACCAATTATGGCCGAACCCCCCTATATAAATATGTTCCAATTCTTCATTGATAGAACATAGTTGGCTTATATTTATTCATGAATTTTTGGCCGAAACTGGTCCGACCGAACCAGTTTCAGCCGAAAATCATTTGCCACATCGACGCCACATGGCGGCACATTTGTGCCACATATGTACGGCCAAAAATATTTGGACCAAAACTATTTCAGCCAGAACCATGAGAATGGTCCTCAAGTGCAACACAACTTTGTACTTTTACCCATAGTATTAGAATTCTAACTGTTCTCGTCTCATTTTATATGACCCACCATTCACAATACAAGTTGTTTCAAAGGATTTGAATAGCTTAATACTACTTCCCATTACATTAATCTGAATTGGGCATTACCAGTTAACTTTTGATTAGTATTCTTCTCATAAATATTTTCACAATGTTTGATAAGGACAATTATGATATAAGTAGACACTATGTGTCAAAACTACTGTATTGTGATTGTTATAATCCAAAATGTTGTGTAAGAAGGCATTTTCTCTACTGTTATCCTACCTACCATCACATTGTTGATCCATTTGGACATGCACATGAAATAGATACAATCATACAAGTTGGATTGGTAACATGCTCGTACTTGCCTGATGGTCACTCTCTAGGACCCAGGTTGTATACTCTTGCTTTCACAAGGATTAATTGTCTTGTTTTAACTGCTTAGTTGTCATCGTCTAAATCTTGGATGTAATATGGTATGCATTTTTTTAAACAAACAAATTATAGCTCATGGATTCATCTCAATTCTTGCACTCCAAAAGATTCTACAAAAGTGTCTGAACTATTCTATGAGAAAAATTGGGCAAATACAATTTCATTTTCCAGGATTCCATCATCAACATAAAAATAAATCATTATAAAATTTCTTCTCATATAGTTCATGATGAAAGAAGAATTTTTTAATATAACACATCTTAGTTTTTCTATTCCCAAAGTTTATATTCATCATCCAGACTCACTTTCATGTAAGGTTTGAATCATTTTGAAAATCAAATGATACAGACCAGAGATTTTTATAACACCTCTAGTGCAGGAGCCCCTCCTAGCACATGATCTTATGTAGATTGCAGACATTTGATGTTTCCAGTGCACCTTTTGGAGAGAGTTTGGGGAATTTAAGTTTTTTTTTATCTGAAGCAGGAGCTTTTGCAGGAGGGAAATGGGTTTTTGTCTTTCTCAGGAGGGAAATGGGATTTTTGTTGTTTAAACACTTAACTAATCCCTAAAACTGGTTGGGAGAGGTTGGGGAAGTTAAGTTTTGTTTTCCTATTTGTATTTGTGTCTCCATTGTACAAGCATGATGCCTGGAGTGTACAGACAGGAACATAGATTTCAATAAAATACAAGTTTAGTCTGTAACCTTGGTGTTCTATGCATTATTGAAAGGTTTCAATACTTATTGGTTCAATTTTTAATTTCATGTTGGAATAGTAAGCAATATAAAATCATTCATTTCTCTATTGAATGTATTGAGAGCCATTTTACATTATTGTACCTTCATTTCCAGCGTCTTAGTCTGAATTTTGTTAGTTTTTCATCTATTTTGAAGTTAGTTTGTAGACCTTGATCCTTTTCATGGACTCAAAGGCCTAGAATCCATGGAAGGAGGATACTAACAATGTACCATAAGTTATAATGATCTTTACTTGCAGAGTTTTGAAGAAAAGGAGTGATCACTAACTGTAACAGTGAAGTTTTCTATTGAATTGATGGCTAAGGAGTGGCAGTGGGAGATCGGGCTTAACAGCATAGCCTTTTTATTATTAGAATAGTTTTTTAGGGTGGCATGAATGGTTAATAAACCACCAATTGATTCTGGAAGGGTGTGGAAGGCCAAGATTGGCAAAGCCCTAGATTCAAGGGTTTGAAGTAACCAAATTGGGGCTTTTAGGGTTTCCTAGGTTTTGGGACTAATTCCTCTTAGTTTTACAGGTTTTGAGTGATTTTAAGACATTGTCTAAGAGTTGAGACCTTGGAGATGTTCCTATGATATAGTTGCTTTGTAAAATCACCAAATTTCTAGTGTAATTGCAGGGGTACAAGCAGAGTACTACAATTTGGTCCAAAGCACCAAAACCTAAGTTTTTCATATTTTCTTATAAGGCCAAGAGGGTGTTTGAATATGTATTGAGTTATCCTAGTGTTTTGGTAAAGTGAAGTGTTTGAAGACCAAAAAGGTCATTGCAGGGTTACAAGACTGGCTCATTAGGTCTCTAGGCCAGTTTGAAGACATTTTGCCATTGTGAGTAAGAGATAACTCTAGAAACCTTAAAACCACTTTAATATGTCTTCATATACCACAAATACATCAAATCTATCATTGTTTTGCATTTAGAGTAACCTTGGTTGATTTGAGTCTCTTGAAGCCATTGTGCACTTGGGAAAATAGTTTATTTGTAAACCAAATTTGTGTATCTTACCCCATTTCCCTCCTAAGAAAAACATGAACTGAAGCAGGAGCTTTTGCATTGATCTAGATTGTGCACTTCTCATGTGTTCTATCAAAGCCTAGAAATACAATCTATTTGACAATGAACTTCATTATGATTTTATAGCCAAACTTATAATCTTTCATTTTCTTATATGTCAATTTTCTCTTTTATATATTTAACTTCTTTCTTTTAATATAGAAAAACTCAAACTTCTGAAAAAAAAATCTTGTAATCAAACTATAAAAAGAATTAATTTTTATTGAAACTACCTTTGGGCATATAATCTTCCAAAACAACACTAAAATCTTGCATCCAAAGGTCTTGTTTTGACCATACTTTTGTG
>MU225181.1:718987-729236 GCA_018584345.1 Thuja plicata | reverse complement strand
TTGCATTAAAATATGTCAAGTGGGTGTCGTCCAGAAGTAGAAAACAAACTGTATTGGATGTATTGTTCAAAGTCATTAATGTGTCTGGTATGGTTGGATGCCCACAACTTTATTGGATGTCTTCTTGCTTGAGATCCAAATTTCTATCCTAAACTATAGGGAAAAGCAACTTATCAAATATCTTGAAGGCTAGATGATCCCATTTTTTAATTTATTTTTTCAATACAAGATTATGAAGAATTTGATCCCTTAGAAGAGTAAAGGCTACTAAAGACTTTTGAAAAGTGAGCTATTAATTGATTTTTCTAGTTTTTTTTTATATTGCATTGGGATTGCTTTTCTTGTGGCTAAGTTGTACTGGTTTGTGATTGATAAAAATGTCCTGATTCCATAGCTATTCAACCCCAAATCTCATTGGTGGATTGACCAATTTATATTAGTAGCTATATTTTATGGTTGCTGCCATGATAGAATTCAAAGTCATCAGATTTTAGGATACTAATGCTTGTATGTTTGCTTGTATTCTTGGAAAGGGTATCTAAGCTTCTGCTCAAGGTTGAAGAAGCTGCGAACAAGACCTGGGATTAATACAAAACATACAGATCTGCATATTTATTTAGAGATAAGAGTGTCGCCCAGTATTGGGAATGTGAAAACTTGAGTTTGGGGTTAGTTGTAGCAATTTTCAGATCATATTATCAACTAGAGTAGACATTGGTACGCCCCAAAACATTGTATTACTGTTAAGATTCAAGAATGAATGAATATATTTTCCATTGCTATTGCTCATATTTTGTGACCATTGTTTAAAGGTTTATACAGAAATATCAATTTGTTGTGTATGTTACAGTTCACTTCTGTAAAGGTCTATCTTATTGTTTGTTCAAATTTTAAAGTATTTCATAAGGTCTATTTTATTAATCTATGTAAAGGAAATTCTTTTCCTTTACAAATATCAATAGTAAATTAGAAATACTTGATCAAACGAACATGCCAAAAAATTTGAGAGTAAAATATCGGCTAGAACACCATGTGCACAAAACAAATTAAAGATTTTAATGCTTATTTTTGTCTATAAAGAAAGGAAACTGCATTTTAAAATAAGGTCAAAATTTTACACGCATCATAGAGACTTGGGTCTTACACTTCATGAGATCACTTCTGATGACATTGTATGATTTAATTGCTAAACTAGTGTGCTCAAGAGTTGGTAATGCATATAGAACATATAATAATGTTATAATGAAAGGAGATTGCATTTATCTCTAGTTTGGATAGGATTAGGATTGCAGATAGAACAATAACCTTAATTACATTATAACTCTAATATAATGCACTGCCACCATAACAATATTAAAGTCGGTATTAAATTTTTACATGATCTTTGAGATCTATTGGTTAAACACAATAGAATCCTATCTAGGGATTAAAAACTAACCAAGACTAATGAAAATGGTAGGGACCATGGCAAAGGACTAAATCAATACTCTTTAGGTTGGAAGCAAGACAATTGAAATGACCAACAAGGCATTTAGGCAACCTAGGAAAGTTATCCCATACATGAGCTTTGAGCTCTATTGGTTAATCACAGTAAAATCCTATCTAGGGATCAAACATCAAACTTTATATCTTTGATAGCACATGCAATAGCGAATTTCAAAACCTTGGCTGTTAAATTTTTTAGTATAAACCATAGGAAAAAGATGCAAATACTTTTAAAAAGAGAGCCTAGTCTTCTATAAGATAATTAATGTTTATAAAAGAATGTCCCAAGAAAATGCACAAATACGGCCATACACCCTCAAATTCAGCCCCAATTCATAGTGTGTAATTCATCGCCATCTTTCTGTAGCTTTAGATGCCATATAGATACACATTTGCATCAAATTCAAGATTAGCAAAGTTGTCGATGGTGCAAGTATGGGTCTTACAAGAAGAAATCACTAACCTTAATCCTACATTGAACTCACCAAACCCACAATTACAAGCACAAAACTCTAACCATAATTCTACATTTAACTTACCAAATTCACAATTACAATCAGGAAGAATGCTCCACTCCAATAGTCATTCATGCATAATAGAAATGTGAATTACAATCAAGTGAGGAAAAATCCTTTGTGTAAGTTTTGGATAGCATCCAACTTAACCCCAACATAGAACCTACACAATGTTAACCTAGCTACAAAGCATACTTTCAAATGATATGTACCCTACAAAATAGTTGAGAAGATTGAATGCTTCACCTGTGTGTGCATCACCTAGATGTAATAAGTGATCAAGGTATAATTCATTCTCATGAGAGATGAGCTCTTACAAACCACTACTCATAATCAATGAGTTTGACTCCAAACTTTAAATACATGGTGTACATACCCTACCTCTCCAATATTTGGACTTAAATTAATCGTTACCCTTTTTTTTCTCATCTGGTAAAATTGGCTACAGGTGGAGTAAAATGAGGCTCCCACAAGGGTTGAGCCCGACCTGTGAGAAAGACTTTAATTTTCTAGTCTTGGTTGTGTCCTCTGCTATCTTTTCAGTTCCCTATTTTTTTTGGCTTGTCTATGCAAAAATATTCTAAGTATGAAAACCCTATGCAGTTCATGATATAACCCTAGTTACCTGAGACTTGTTCTATTTTGTCATTACCTTTTTGGATAACTTAGCTCCCTCTAAAGACATGTGCACAAAATATAATGCCCTTTAGTCTTCTAGTCGCGTAATGAAAACCAAATATCACATCTAGCGATCCCGAGATTGGCTTAGTTGCATAGTCTCAATATGAAAGGGAATATTCTCAAAGGATTAAGAGATATAGCGAATAATCGTCGGATGTAAAGAAAAAATGAATCAATGGTGGTCGGGTTATCTCCAAATGATAATTGAAAAGTCAAATATATCTGGTGACTTAGGGACTTAGGTTTCAGTCGCATGGTCTCATAAAAAACTCAGGGTTAAAAGAATCAATCTGGCAACCCTGAGACTATGAAGGAAATGGTGACCCGAGGTCTTCTCAGGGTTAAAGTGAACAACAAATTATAGTGTGACACATGGCAGTGAGTGGACTCAAATTCAGCACATTCGGTCGGGTGATTGCGTGATGCAGACCAAATATTCCATATTCATTAAGCGACAATGCGACTTGCTTTAGTCGGGTGGTCTCGTAATCAAAAATAATATTCTCTTAGGGTTCAGAGACTTGGTGACCACTGTCTAATTTAAAGAAGATCTAACACTTGTCACGTGATCTCGTGATGAAGCCAGGGTTAGTGAAAAGATTGCGAGACTCAGCGACAAAGAGAAAACGGTGACCTGAGGTTATGATGTAGTGCTCGAGTAGATAAAAGGATCCTGTGGCTACATTTTAAAATAAAATCAGATTTGAATCTCAACTGTCAATACAAATATCCATGCCACCTATGACCATTAGGATTTAAATATTTAAAGGAAAATTCAAATATCTGATCTCAGAAGTTATGACAGAAACAACTGGCACAGGGAAGTAGATGGATCAGTCGACTTCTCAAAGCAGAGTTATGGCGATGGAAAATATATTTAGGCATACCAAATCGATCAAGGATATTTCTGATGGCATTAAATAGCAGAATTTAGAATTAGGGTTTTTGATTATTCTATTGCCAATATAATAAAACCCTAATTTCTAAATCAGATTTACTCCTGAGCCTACATGCTAGAGGAGGGTGTATATAAGTAGTTTAGTTCTCCTTTTGGAGTTAGTTTTTTGGAGATTTGTTAGACTTTCTGTGGAGTTTATTTTTCCCTCAGGTCTTTCATGTTTGTAATTTCTCATTAGAATCCAAGTTATGTGAAGACTTTATGAGACATCTTCTTTGTCCTTGGGTCTTTTTCTGATTTGTATTCTTCTTATCTAAAGCATAATATATCGACAGTCTGTTAGAAAACTGTGAGTTCTCTCAAGTTATTCTTTCTTTCTTGCATGATTGTGTACTATCATGAATGATTTGATTTAGTTAGTCTTGTGGATTCAGTTCATCCCTGGCTTCCTTGTCTCATTTTCATGCCCACATGCTAGAGTGGATGTTTGTTTGCAGGTTATAGTTTGTGTCTACCCCATTGGCAATGCTATTGTTTGAGGAATTCTCTCTTCCCCTGAATAGCCTCTTTCCTCTTTAGGCCTCTCTATGAAAAACTCTATTGCAAACCTATCTAAGGGAGGATACTTATCTCCATTCATGGTTTCATGCTAACTCTCAGTCGATTTATTGTGATTCGTGTCTTTCGATGTATCACCTAGTAGGATAGTTTGCTTACCGGTTATTTCCCTTTTAGTATTCCTTCTATCCCTTTTCTTATCCAGTTTAATTTCAAGCACAAGAAGCAAATTTGGGTGATTATCTAGGAGGAACCAGCCTAGAATCTGGAGGTTTCATTTCAGTTAGCAAAGGTCCCACACCTAGAAATGATTCCCATGTTATACTAGATTATCAAGACTATGAGAGCTTGAAGAGGGTGCAAATTTAGTGTATAATAGTTTTGGCATGCCCGGTGGGACAACTACATAAAAGAAGTTGATCTTTCAAAGCTATGCATATTTCCGATATACTGATTGCATAGTACAAACCTAAGAAGAGGTTTCACTCTCAAAGTATATCTGGCGACTCCATTGGTGTGAGGAACAGAAGATCCAGCCATGTTCAAAGTTTATGAGAAAGGCTAAGACAAGAAGCTCAAGTCATTCTGAATTCCTGCAGCTGCCTTTGAAAAGAAGTTACCTCAGGTCATCTCAAAGAACATGCCCTACAAGGAGGGTACAATCCACACCACCTGATTCACAGGAGAGACCTTGGCCTTTTCACTATAGAAGGAGAGGGAGGTCTCTAACTAGAGAGCTACAAGAAGATTCAGCTCCACTACCTAGCCCTAATACAACTCGTTCAGTTGCTGCCCAGCAAGTTACAATTCCTACCATGGCCAGAAAATTTGCCTTTGTGCCCTTCAATCAAGGAAGTCCCTTGAACTTTTCTCAACACCATGATGTGCCCTTAGTAGCACTCAAAAGTCTACCTAATTTTATAGGTGAAGGACAAACAACAGTTTGTGAGCACATAAGAGATGTAGCCACCATCTGCAGTGTACATCATATTACAGAAGAAGATGTGGCTACCAAGCTTCTAGCAGCCTCTTTCAAAGGTAAGGCCTTAGAATGGTTTAGAACATTGGTTTTTGGTTCCATTGATTCATGGGATAGATTAGGAGAATCATTGAGCAATTTCTTTGAAGATAAATTAGATTATTTATCTCTGGTTGAGCAGCTAACAACCATTAAGAGGGCTCCTCAAGAGCAGATGATAGATTTTAATAGTAGATTCCTTAAAACATGGAATAGGATCCCTATCTTTGTAAGACCTTCTGCAGACTATGCTTTCCTATATTTTTTGAAAAGCTTGAATAGCAATATCTCTGTCATGATCCAATCTATGGGAGGTACCTCATTACCTCAGGCTTTTGACATAGCAGTTAGGGCTGAAAATTGTTTAATCCAAGCAGGTATGATAGCCTCAAGGCCACCCATGCCTATTTTTCCTAGCATTCAGCCCAGTATGCCCTTGAATGTTTCCCCATACACTCCCATACCCACTACAGCAGCCCCTCAAGCAAGTACAAGCTATGGGGAATCCAAAGCAGCCCCTTCTCAGGAGTTGATTGATTTGAGAAGCAGTCAACAAGAAATGCAAAATAATCAGCAAGAAATGACTAACTTACTGCAGACCCTAACCAAAGAGTTGACCAATTTAAAGAAGCAAAACTAGGGGAATAGACCACCCTTTCAGCTGCAAAATCCAAGTCCCAACCAACAGTATCAAAATCAAGGACAACTTTACCAACATAATAGGCCACCATATCAAGGAGGTTATCAAGGACAAAGGAAAAACTACAATCAAAGGTCATTCCAACCTTATAATCCAATGCCCCTTAATTCTGCAAATCCAGTCAGGGATGTGGTCCCAAGTCAAAATAATCTTGCTGTAGAGATAGAATGGTGCTATCCTTCTAATCAGTCCCATAACCAAACAACATGCTTAAATGGAAAGGTGCATCAAGCACTCATGGTGCATAATGCCTCAAATGTACAAATAGAGGCCTCTTCTGGTGGGCCACCTCCCCAACAAGAAGCATATGATGAAGAGACTGCTCTCCCTAATTAGGAGCAACAAGATTTCAATGGAGTTAATGGTGAAACCCCAATTGCTGCCAACACTAGGTCTAAAAGAAGAGCTCAAGACATGGAGCAAATGGGAGATAGGGTTAAGGCTTCTACATCTGCAGAATCTTCACATCCGTTTACTCCTATCATACTGAAGAAGGTCCCCATCATTCCAATCAAGGAAAATTAACCTTCAAAGGAGGTTGAGCCTGTTATAGTAAAGACACACCAAAGAGTACACACAGCAGCACCCTTCAACATTGTGGATAACATGAAGAAAGTAAATGTCACTATGTCTATGTGGAACTCTTTGGCTATTCCGAGACAACCTGAGATCTTGAAGAAGGCTATGGGTGAAGTGTCAACTCCTCAAGCCACAAAAGATACAACAAAGCCAATGTTGGTCAACACTACTCAAGAAAAGGAGGCTCCAAGCAGCAACCTCAAAGAAGATACCATTCAAGGTAGGAACTTGAAACCACCTCCCTTTTATGTATCTTTTATTATTGGAAAATCTTTAGTGCATAATTGTATGGTAGATAGTGGAGCTACTAGCACTTTCATGCCTAAGAAAGTGGCTAACCAATTGGGTCTGAAATATGAGCCTTTCCAAAGAAGGTTACCCTGCTTGATGGTTCCTCAGTAAACACAATAGGTGTAGCTAAGGATACCAGCCTAGTCCTCCATGCAAGCCCCAATTTCTATATCCTACTTGACATATACATCATAGACCTTCCTGCCTTATTTTCCATATGTTTATTGAGGGATTTTACAGCCAAGATAGGAGGCTATCTTTCTTCTGACTAGTCTCACATGCTTTTCCATACAAGGTATGGAACTAAGGTCACTATCAAGTCTGAATCATTGGCAGCGCACCATATAGAACCTTACATGTCCAACGTAGTCAATACAAGTTGCCTTGCACTTGATGGTGATGACTTCCCAATCATCAAAGAAACAAACACCAAAATAGAAGATATCCCAGATATCTATCTAGATGAATTGGAATCAGAGAGAGCTTCAAAGGCTCAAGCTAATGTCATTTGGGATGTTGGTTTGGGAAACTATTTGATTCAAGAAGAAGGTTGCATAGAGCCAAATCTTTCCAAGGCAAACACCAAGTTAGAAGATCAGTGCAACCAAGTTTGGGAGCTATACTTCGATGGTGCTAGAAGTAGACATGGTGCTGGTGGTGGTGCAATGCTAGTTTTTCCTAAGGGAGAGAAGTATTATACAACTTTTAGATTCAGTTTCTCTTGCACTAGCGACACTGCTGAATATGAGAGCTTAGTAAATGGATTGGAATGGGAAAGAAAGAGAGGTATTAAAGCCCTAAAAGTTTATGGTAACAGTGAGCTGGTTGTCAGTCAAGTAAGAGGGGTAAGTGCAACAAAAAATGATAAGATGAGAGCATATAAGCATTGAGTTTGGGATGCAATTGAAGATTTTTATGCTTTCAATATTGTTGCAATCCCTAGGAAATTAAATCAGAATGCAGATAGATTAGCTGTTGTTGGATCTCGGTATGACATTCCTAATAGTGTTTCGAAAGAAAGGGACCAACAACATATCAAATTGATTGTTAGACCTTCTATTCCTGACAATGATGTTAACTGGAAAGTGTTTGACAATGATGAACAAATTCTGCAGTTCTTATTTGAAGAAGATGTTTTTTCAGAGCACAGCCAAGATAGGCTGATGCAGAACCATGGTGACCAAGTTATGCGACTTAGATCAAATAAAATGCCCAAAGGTCTTGTCACCTCAGAAGCTATCTTTAACAAAGAGGATCAAGTTAAAAGTAGTAAAGCTGGCCTAGTAGTCCAACAAGAACATTGTACTGAACTAGAGCTAGAGCTAGGTAAAAGTGTACAATTTGGGAAGGTAAATACTAATTCAAAAAAGTAGGCTTATACTCAGTTATTGAGAGAGTTTAGTGATATATTTGCATGGCAATATGAATACCTCAAAGGTTTTAACCCAGCCCTTGCTCAGCCTACCATTGAATTGGAACCTAATGTCAAGCCATTCAGGCAAAAGTAAAGGCCTGTCAATCCCAAGCTTGAGCCACTCATGCATAAAGAAGTACTCAAATTAATAGAGAGTGGTATCATCTACCCCATTAAGCATACTAGTTGGGTTTCCAACCTTGTTCTTGTTAGGAATAAGAATGGGGAGTTGAGGCTATGTGTTGACTTTAGGGACCTTAATAGGGCATCCCTAAAGGACCGCCATCCATTACCCTCTATGGAGCAAATCCTACAATGTGTCTCTAGATCTGAGAGATTTTCATTATTGGATGGCTATTCAAGATATAATTAGATCCTATTTAATGAAGAAGATCAATATAAGACTACATTTACAACCAAGTGGGGAACCATGACTTATCAAAATATTCCCTTTGGTTTGTCAAATGCAGGGGCTACCTTTCAAAATACAATGGATATGGCCTTTAAAAGCCTCATGTACAAGTTTGTAATGGTCTACTTAGATGACATAATTGTTTATTCTAAACATGCAGCAAACCATATCAAACATCTGAGGAGGATATTTGAAAGGTGTAGAGAGTTCAGGATATCTCTTAATCCCAAGAAGTGTGTGTTTACAGTTCATGAAGGGAAATTGTTAGGATATATAATATCCGAGAAAGGAATTATAGTACACCCTGAGAGGATTACAGCTATTCTGGAACTCCCACTCCCACATCACAAGAAAAGTCTCCAATCTTTCATAGGAAGGATTAACTTTGTTAGGTGTTTCTTACCCAACATTGCAGATTTACTAAAGCCTTTAATAGCTATGCTAAGGAAGAATTCACCTTTCAGCTGGAGCAAAGAAGGGAAAGCTAATTTCCAGGCCATCAAAGAGGAACTGATAGAAGCTCCTACCCTATTGAATCCTGATTTCAATAAGGATTTCATCCTTTATACTTATGGAGGTTCTGATGCTATTTTTGCAATATTGACCCAAGAAAATTCCAAAGGATTGGAGCAACCTATTGCTTTCTTTAGCAAAGGCCTAGAAGAATATGAACAAAGATATTCTTTTGTGGAGAAATATGTACTTGTTGTGGTAAAAATCCTTAAAAAGTTCAGATATCTATTAACCCATAGCAAGGTGCATTTAAAGGTTACTCATCCAAGTGTCAAAGAATTCTTGCTTTCTAAAGACCTAAATGAGAAAAGGGTTGGTTGGATTACTAGAGTGATGGAGTATGATATTGACATCTAAACTACCAAGCTAGTTAGAGGAAGAGGTCTTTGCGACCAGTTGACAGGGGAATTGGGTCTAAAGGATTCAGAGAAAATGAATCCATCCTTAATTGTGCATTCAATAGAAGAACATGCCAAGGCGATAGGTTGGTTGCCTAACATGATTCATTACTTAAAAATAGGGGGATTCCCTGAAGATCTAGATTTAGAAAAAAGAAGGCACTACAGACTGCAATCCATTCCCTTTGTGCTGATAGATGAAATTCTTTTTAGAAAATATCATAATGGTGTCCTTCTCAGATGCATTGATTCATAAAAGATAGCCGATGTCCTATTTGAATTTCATGATGGACCTTCTGGAGGTCATTTCTCTCCCAGGACTACTGCTTTTAAAATCATGAGGGCTGGATACTATTGGCCATCTATCTTCAAGGATAGTCATGATTATGTCAAAAAATGCATCAAATGTGCCATGTTTGCAAGAAAAGAAAAGCTTCCAGATTTGCCCCTTCAGCCCATTAGAATAGAGAAACCTTTCATGAGATGGGGCATAGATTTCATTGGCATGATTAATCCTCCATCTAGTGCAGGCCATAAGTGGATAATTACTTCAACAGACTATTTCACTAGATGGACAGAGGCAGTTGCATTGAAGGAAGCAAATGAGAATTTTGTCCTAAGCTTTTATGATGATATAATTCACAGACTTGGTGTCCCTAGCTCCATTATTTCAGATAATGCATTAGCATTTATAGGCCTAAGAGTGACTAAATGGGCAGTCAAACATGGTGTTTATTTGAACACAAGTTCAAACTACTACCCTCAGGGTAATGGTTTGGCAGAATCA
>MU225181.1:649973-694468 GCA_018584345.1 Thuja plicata | reverse complement strand
TGAGATTTGAAACCTTTTTAAAAGAGATTCTAATATTATGCCTTTGGAGACCATGGAAAACCAAGTATTAAGGTGTTGGCTTACATTACACCCCTTGAGTTGGGATTTGTGTATGCAACAAAGAAGTCAGTTATGACTAAAATGTTATTTTTTCAATTTTTGATAAAAATTTCCATTTACAAATTTCATGACTCAAGGTGAATCATGGTGAGGCAAATTTTAATGTGTTTCGCACACAACATGATACTTGATATTGCATTTTCTCAAGGATAGGATTTTCAAATATTTTGTTCACTTCAAATGGATCTTATTGGAAACAGGAATTTGCAATTTGGTTGAACATAGGCTCAAAATTTTGGCTTAGTTGTGAGGATAAGTCATTTGTATTTTTGGACCTCTTGCTCATTGTACTTAAATGTAATGTCAACACCGAGTTTTGATTGATTTCAGAACTTAGATAAAAATAATTCAAACTCTAATTGAAGCATTTTCATGCTAGATGGCATAATAAATTAATAATATGTTAAATCTGCAGGAGAGGAGAGCTTGCAGGAATGGATACAGGATCCATCAAATCCTCACTTAAGGATTCTGAGGCTTAAAATAAGTGGTATGATGATTCAGTCCCTTGTTATATAGGACATTGATTGTTAGCTCCAAAAGCTTTGTAAATTTGAAAGCAAGCTTCAGAAGTCTAATTTCATATCTTATGTTTTAGTGAGACCTTGCATTCTCCTCTATGCTTTTAATCTTCCTATATCACAACTCTATTTTCTTGACTTAAAAGTTATTGTGTTTGGATCTTCTCTTCATTGCTACTCTCCTTGAACATATAACTTGAATACAAATGGTGCCTTAGAGACCACATATTCTATTCTACTACACTTAGGACATTTTTTATTTTATTAATTATAAAAGTTGTTCTTTAGCAGCTTCCTCTTCTATGTTGTAACAAAAGTTTTTTAGGACCTCCTCATGTAAGCGACAATCCGTTGGGCATCTTTCTTGATTACAAATTTACTGTTATCACCTAAATAGTGCACCCTACTGAGTTAGACTCAGCCTACCAGTGAACATGGGATGATTTCACAAAGTGTGGGTCTTTGATAAGCTCAAATCAACCTCCAGATTGAAAGGTTTGGCTCCCTAGATGCTTCACCTAAAAACTAAACTCTTTGCAGGGAAAAGGGAGAAAATGAATCAACATTCAAAATAAAATCTAACTTTAAAAAGGGTGATGCACCAATAATGCTTTACTGGAAAACATAACAGATCATCACAAGCCTACTCACAACTAAACCTTTCCATGCACAAATCAGTTTTTGGATGTTTCTGCATCAATGCTCTATGGGAAGACTTTAAAGGTAAACTCTAGGAAGGAAAGATTGAACTCTCCACAATTTTAGAGCTTTTAAATACACAACCCACAACCTGCATAAAGGTATCTCATAGATTTTCATATTATCAAAGAAAGGATAACCCTTTACAGAAAATAACATGCAAACCTGCTCTCATACACAATATCCAGATAACTAAGAAGGCACAAAACTTTATTTATTTGCAAACATGCAATCATATGTCATAATAAATCCAGTACTCAGTTACAAAACTCAGAAATAACTCTGTTTAGGATCCAAAAAATCACAAGGCATGAATAAACTGGTATGAACTCTCTCAAAATGAGGCCAAAAAATGAGTTATAGGGCCCATAAACCCTAACTCGGATCTCCAAAAAAAACCAAAAAAACTCCCTCAAAAAAAGGCCAAACCTCTGCCAAAAGGAGAAAACTTGGCCTCCAAGCCAACTCCAACCACAAAATCCACTGAATCTGGGATAAAAATGGAAAAAACTCCCCCAAAACTGGCCTTTATTGACTTTATACATTACTCACAATATTGAATTAATAAGTTTTAAAAACGTATATTTTTTATAGAAACTGAATTGGTATTTAATATTGTTTTAATATATTAAATATAATATTTAAATTATATATAATATATTAAAGCGGAGTGAAAATAAATTTTGTATCACATATTATAGTTTATTTATAATTTATATCTAATAGATCTTACAAATCTATTAAAATATAAATCACAAATAAATTACAATATATAATATACTTTAATGAATTTAGTAATCATTTTTACCTTCTAACACAATTTGTTAATAATTTATATTTAATAGATCTTTACAAATCTATTAAAATATAAATTTTTCACAAATTATATGTTGGAATACAAAAACCAATTACTTAGTTCATTCAAAATACCAACTCATTATTTTTATAAAAAAAAATATATGATCAAAACATGTTAATTCCATATCTATAATTAACGATAAAAGCAATAAACCCATACTTGGTATTTTATGAAGCCTGAAATCCACTCCATAAAACTCTACTTCGAAACCTAAAAATAATTACAGTCTCACTTTTGCCCTTTCAAAAACTTCTAGAAGGCTCTGCTATTCAACGACAAGGGTTTGAGTGGAATTGTTTCCACAAAAATGATGCCATACCTCTGCAATAATGGGCAAGCTTTTATTTTAGCACATTCAGAAACTTTTAATGGACCCTCTATCTTGCTGAGGAAGCTACTGCTCTACTTGCCGACTGTGGAGAGTTTGTTATTTTTTTGAAGCTGCATCCGTTCCACCATGCTGGGACTATGAGCTTTCTCGCTCTTTGAAAGTAAGTTTCCTCCTTTTTGAAAATATTTTTGGGCAAACCCGTACACCTCTTTCGGACCTTCTGAGCTGATGTGATCTATTTCTCCTACAAAATGTCTTGAACCTCCACTTTATAAGCCATGTGAAGCTGTTGTGGGACTTCAATTCTTTCATTTAGTACTCATTTTTTGGAGCTCTAGGCATTTTTGTGTATGATGGCAGCGATGAATGAGCGTTTCTCTTTTTTAGATTCTTCCTTCTCTATGAACGACATCTGATACCTTGAGTGTATTAAATTCTTCTTGTTGCTACAACCGTAACAATGCCTCTAAAAATGATCTTGTGCCTCTTAAAAAAAAAACTTCATGACTGAAAGCGATGAGGGTTGTTTTAAATTTTTCTCCTTCTTCTCCTCTAGCCGCAGGCCATTGAAAAGATTTTCTAGGTTGTTTTTCCTTTTTGGAAAATATGAAACTCTGTCATGAATTAAGGATCAAAAGAGTTTTTATGTAACGATATGTGAAATTTGTTATTGATTAAAATATTGGAGCATGTTTCTTTCTGGAAAATTTCTTGAATGCTGGTTCGTCATATTTGGATATTGCATTATGCTGACACATTACATTCTGTTGCATTTATTTATAATTACTACAGTGGTATTATTTTCCCTTTAACTTCAATCATTTCACCCTTTAATCCATTCAATTTCTGATTGATTTGTTCCTTCATGTCCATCAATAGTGTTGATTACTATGTTGAAAAACCTGTTGATCCATGTTGATCTGTATTTATCTGAAAGCATTGTCCTATATATGTATGCACCTGGAACTCTGTTCATTGTTTCACTCTGCTTCAGCTCATTTACAAACACATATTGTAAAATATTACTTCTTTGGGCTGGAGGTATTTGGATGTATGAATGTTGCGGATATTTACTAAAGGCTCTTTATACTGTTGCTGCCTATGCACCTTATTTGATATCATTGCTCTCATAATTTCACTTTGTATTGCCAATTATACTTGTTCTTTCAGGTACCAAAAAATAGTCATTTTTACTTTCCAGAGTAATCCTCTGAAGCTATTGTTGCACATATATGGTGAAAAATCCATTACTTATATACATCTCTGCAACTCTGTTTGTTCTTTCCTTAACAAGTATGTTGAAAACAACACCATATATTTGATAATTTCTGACGCTTTAGACACAACCCTTGTCAATTTACATTGCCATACTATGAAGTGACATATTCCAGTTGTAATATCTCATGTAGCTGAATCTTTCTTGCAACAACTCTATATTCCATGTAACTCTAGGTAATTGCCCCATGAAGTAGGCTCTTTTTTCATATCATTCCATCCATCACATGTTCTCTGATGTTTCAAAGTGCTGCCAACCAAGCTGTAAACCAGTTGTCACGAGGCCTCGATAATACAAAGAATTGAACCCTCTGAATGCTTCTTCAAACCTGATGAACCCTCAAACTGAATAGGAAGGTTTCATCACATAATATAATGTCCCTTCGACCGTTTATAAATTAGTCTTCTGTTGCTCCGACCGGAAGGTTTCATGACATGGTATCACGTCCCTTCAACAGTTTAACTTGTATTCAATCTACTTCTTAATTCAGTCAGAAGGTTCCATACTTGTAGCATATATATACCCCTTCCATAGCCTCCTTAGTCTTCAATCTTCAACTTGATTCAACTGAAAGGTTCCATGCTTGTAACTTATACACGCCCCTTCAACAGTCTCCTCAATCATGGTCTTCGCCTCTACTTGTCTCAGTCGGAAGGTTTTATGCATGTAACTCTAGCGTGTCCCTTCAACAACCTACTATGTCTTCATACCTATACCTGCACACTTAAACAACTTATTAGCAAAACAAACATTTTGCATCCTTGTTCCTTCTTTCTACTCTTTTGAATTTTGCATTTGTATATATAGAGTAGTCATGTATATCGAGCTTTGATGAGTTGATGTGACCCTGAGCTTAGTGAGAACTGACATCATTTCTAATTCATTGCTTGTAGGAGTTCCATGCTGATAGAGTGCAGGAAGTGTTCACAGAAGAAGACAAGTCACATTCATATGGGGATTTGTCATCCAAATAGGCAATGACGGCTCCCCTCTTCACCTTTTTACTTTATATGCATGTATACTTTGTGTATGCACTTTACTTCATGCATTCTTTATGCTTCTTTGAGAGCTATCTCCATGGCTTGTGTGGAATCTGAAATTTGTATAAAATGCTTGAAATTCAATCTTGCTCAGTCAAAGGAAATTCATGATTATTCTTGCATGACAGATGCATTGGATAACCATAATAAAGTAGTATGATTCTATATTTCTGCCTTTCCTGAAAAGAAATGTATCTTTTAAAAAGAATGTGTCAAATTTCTTTCCTCTTTGTTTGATCAGTAAATTAGCATGTTTCCTTCATTTTAGAGTAATCAGCTATAAATGAAGGAAAATTTGTCATATACTTCCATTTCTTTTGCTAAAAACTAGTTTAACCTTAGAACATTTAGGCAAAAAAGATGGCCATTTAGGACCTAGATCATTTTGAACTAGTCTCATCAGATTTTTGGATAGGTAGTGCAAAAATGTGAACATTTCTGGCGACCTCCATGGGGGATTTGCTTGCTAAATCAAATTAGACCAGCTGCCTTATATATTCATTGGGCATGGAGTCATTTATATCTTGGAATCTCTGCTGAAAACCAAAACTGAAAAACTTTGAAACACCGCTAAAATCTATGATACATGCATAGATGGGAGGTTTATGGTAGGAGACAGTCAAGAAGACTCTTGTCTTTTATTATAGATCTCTCCTTTATGCACGTGTGATGGATTTGCAGCAAACTCTTGCAATGAAACTGAACTAGATGACTCTGGAAGTGCTATTATACCTCGTCTCAGTGGTATGAATGAGCATGTATGATATAAGGCAGCGTGGATAATGCGTCCTATGTGATGGATGCTTGCTCTTATTATTGAAGTAAGATATAGTAGAATTCTCCTTATTCCTCCTAACAAATGGCTAACTAATCGTCTGCCACGCACTTATGGAAAACATAGCAGCAACTAACTAGCTTGTGCCAACGCACTTATTGAAAACAAAAGCGCTAATATGTACAACCTTTAGAACATACCTCAAATGCAGTGCTTGAGGTGAATCCCATTGACTGGGATCACCTCCAAAGTGCCATCCATCTTAGATAGCTAAAAAGTGTTGTGTTGCTTGCATTCTGAGATGATGCATGGGCCACTCCAAAATGAGTCAAACTTCGAATGTCTTTCGGGCCTGCTCCTGTATGCATCCCACTTCAGTACTATGTCTCCCTCCTGGAAATGTTTAGGAGATTCTCTCTTATCAAAATATCTCTTCACCTAAGCCTGATGATGCTCTATCTTGCATAATGCTTCATTTCTAACCTCCTCTAGCTCAACGAGATGAGCTAATCTTACCGCCATGGGCTCTTCTTCCAGTGTATCAACTTGATTGGCCAAATCTAATGTTGGCAATTCAAGAGACATAGGTAATCGTGCTTCTTTATCATAAACCAGCATGAAAGGTGACTATCTTGTGGATCTTTTTGGCATAATTCTGTCATCCCATAAAGTTGTCCTCAATTGTGTATGCCAAACACACTTGTTACCTTCCATTGTCCTCTTTATAATTTTGATCAGGTTTTTATTAGTTGATTTTGCTTGGCCATTGCCCTATGGATAGTAATTGGATGAAGTATTTAGATAAATGCCATTCCTAACAGCCCAATTAGATATCCTAAAACCAGCGAAAGCTAATGCATTGTCTGAAACAATGGATTCAAGCACTCCGAACCTACTAACCAATTCCTCATAGAAGTTCAAAATAGTAGATTTGTTTGCCTCTTTGAGTGCTACCGCCTTGGTCCACTTGGTAAAATAGTCAGTGGTGGTTAGCACCCACTTGTGCCTTGCACTGGATGGTGGGTTAATCATGCCAATGAAATCCAACCCCCACTTGATGAGGGGTTGAGAGACCTACACAGGCTACAAGGATAAGGCAACCAACCTCTCTTTTCCTACAAATAACACACACTCTCTACACTTCCTTACCCACATGTGTGCATCTCTGAATAATGTAGGCCAATAATAGCCACCTCACATTACCTTAAGAGCTATTGTTCTAGGCAAGAAGTGGCCTCCAGCTGACCCTTTATGAAACCCATGCAACACTTTATCTATCTGGTAAGCATCAATACATCTCAACAATATGCCCTTAAAATCTCTTTTAAACAATACATCATTAAGAATAACATAAGGGATGGATTGGAGCCTGAAATACCTTCGTTCGGCTTTGTCCATACCTTGCAGGCACTCACCGATTCTTAAAAAATGAATCATCTGTTGAACCTAGCCAGGTGGAAGAGCTGGAGCAGTAGTTGGTTCCTCCTCCTGCAGTAACATAACTGTCTCTTGATCATGATTTTCTTTTCCATTAACGCCTTCTGCAAGTTGTTCACACAAACCCTTTCCACGTATCAACTTGGTGACCTTTATCTAAACATCATATTCCATAACTTTCGTAACCCAACCTGCTCTTTTTACATTTAGGTCTCTGCTCAACAAGAACTCCTTGACACTTGGGTGAGCCACCATCAAATTAATCCTGTTATTGGACAACATGTGTCTAAATTTCTTAAGAATCCTAATAATAGCGAATAGCTGCTTCTCCATGAAAGTGTAGTTCAATTCATAATCTTTCAGTCCTTGACTGAAAAATGCAAGTGGTTGCTCTGAACCAACTTCATTCTATTGTCCCAACATAGCAGAAATGGAATCAATGTTACCATACACATATAAAGTGAAATCTTTAAAAAAATATGGATTAAGAAGAGTGGGTGTTGCTGCAAGTGCCTCATTAATATTCTCAAAACTCCTTTTCCCATCCTTAGTCCAGCTGAATGGCACATTTTTATGCAACATGGCTATTAGGGGAGAAAGTAAATCCGCAATGTCAGAAATAAACCATCTAACAAAGTTGATTCTCCCAATGAAACTCTGCAGCCCCTTTTTGTGCGCTGGTAGGGGTAGCTCCAAACTTGCACTAACTCTTTCAGGATCAATAGTAACACCCTACTTTGACACCACATAACTGATAAATCTTCCTTCTTGAACTGTAAAGCCACACTTTTTGGGGTTAATTAAAATCTCAAATTCCCTGCACTTCTCAAAAATCTGCCTAAGATGCTTCAAATGATCTGTAGCCTGCCTTGAGAAAATAGTGATGTCATCTAAGTAAACCAAAACAATCTTATACATCAGGTTGCCAAACACCATGTCCATAGCTTTCTGAAATGTTGCCCCTGCATTTGACAAATCAAAAGGCATCTTTTTATATGCCATGGTCCCCCACTTAGTGGTGAAGGTTGTTTTGTATTGATCCTCTTCATTTACCAAAATATTATTATACCCGGAATACCCATCCAGAAGTGAAAATCTCTCAGAGCTTGACACTGCCTGTAGAATATACTCCATAGATGGCAAGGGGTGACAGTCCTTTAATGAAGCTCTGTTCAAAACACAGAAATCAATGCAAAGCCTGATTTCCCCATTCTTCTTTCTAACTAGTACAAGATTAGAGACCCAGGAAGTGTGCTTAATTAGAAAGATGATAACACTCTCAATTAGCTTATTGAGTTCTTTCAGCATTAAAGGCTCCAATTTTGGATTCAATGGCCTTTGTTTCTGCCTTATCGGTTTAGCATTGGGTTCCAACTCAATAGTGTGTTGGGCCAACAGTGGATCAAACCCCTTCAAATCACTATATTGCCACGCAAAAACATCACCAAATTCTTGAAAAAGTTGCAAAAATGAATGCCTCTCTTGCTCTGAACATACTTTGCCTAATTTCAGGTGTTTTCCATCAACAACCTCGACCTCGTCATAATGATCCTGCTGGATCTACATGCTGGCCTTTGTCCTTCTAGCTTCATCATCTATATTGAACATGGATTCCAAGGTAATGAGACCCTTGGGAAATTTGTTATTACTTAGCTAAATAATTTGATTGCCATATTGCTGCTGTAAATTGTGCTAGTAAGCGTGAGAAAACTCTGCTTCTCTAATAAAATTCACAATCTGATGGTCACTCTCAAATACCTGCCGATGAATATTATTATCCGGTACAGCAGGCTTGGTTACTATTTTAACATGTAATTTGTTGTTGTTATTGTTGTTTTCCTTCGGAATGTCGAATTCAACACCTATGGTAGCAAGTCTATTAGTGTGTTTGTTCTGATTTCAAGGGATAGACACAAAATTGAAGACGTCAAACCCCTCTATAAGATCCCATAATCGGTGTTTGTAAGATTTCAGCAAGTATTTCTTAGTTACATTCAAATTTCTCACCTGATTAACAATTAGCTCACTATCCCCAAACACTCTTAAGTATTTGATTCCTCCTTTTTCTGCCCATTCGAGGCCATGAATGAGTGCCTCGTATTCTGCAACATTATTTGAACAACTGAAACACATTCTAAATGATGAATAATATTTTTCACCAGCTGGTGAAACTAACATGCATCCTCCACCAACACCCAATTTGTTCTTTGCTCCATCAAAAAACAACTCCCATACACCATTAGCATGTTGCTCGCTTTGTTGTTCAGGGCTTTTTCCAAATTTGGCATAAAAGAACCAACTTCATGAATAACAAAAGCTCCCAAATCTATCTCCTCAACCTATTCATAATGACCTATTAACTGCTCCTAGGCTGCCCATTCGTCAAGTAACACATCAGGTATGCCTTCAATCTGCGTTTCTTTCTCTTGAACAACAAGTTGTTCAGTCGCTTCTTCAATCATCAAATTCGCATTAACTGGGCTTAGAACATAAGGTTCAATGTGGTCCTTTGCTATTGGTTTAGATTTAATCATAACCATGGTGCCATAACGAGTCCTGAACAACATGTGAGACCAATCTGAAGACAAATACCCGCCAATGTTAGCAGTGAACTCTCTTGATAGACAAATCACAAACAAAAGGGGCAAATCAACCACGTAAATATCCTAATGTATGGAAAAAGTTGGGCAAGCATGCAACATTAGATTCAAACCCTTTAGAACACCCATCATTTTAGCAGTTGTCCCATCAAGCTGAACAACTCCTTTCTCAAGTGGTTCATACCAAATATTTAACTTATCTGCAATTTTCTTAGGCATAACTAAAGTACTAGCACCAGAATATATCATGTAGTTATGTACTAAACGGTCACCAATGATCAAAGAAACATAAAAGGGTGGTGGATTTACCTTTGATTTCTATTGTCCTTTCTCTTTTGGTTTGGCATTGGTCAGCACAACCTTAGGTTTATCCGCTTCCCTACATGATAAACTGAGCTCTGTTAGAGCATATTGCAGCAAGTCTTTCTGCCCAGGGATATTTAGAGAATCCCACATAGAGATGGAAACGTTCATTTTCTTTATATGGTCTAAAATATTAAATTGAGAGGAAGTTACCTTTGTTGGTTCCTTTGAAATCGTCGCTTTTATACTTGTGGTTGGTTGTACCTGCTGACTTGAAATAATAACTAAAGAAGTAGCAGTTGTAGGAAGCTTGAAACTACCTTGGGTTGTGTTCATCGTTGATTGTGCCATCACCAGGATTTGGGATTATTTCTGCCCTCCATCAATATCTCTCTTTTTTAACCTTGTGTTATCTGCAATAGCTAGAACTGTCAAGACATCCTTGGCCAAATCTTCACTTTCCCAATTCATGAGTGTTGTCTCTGGTGGCTAGTGCTCCTACTGCTACACATTAGGAACCTCTGATGGTTCGACATGGAAACTACTTTGAACCATTAGGGCTTGATTTAGGAGACCATTGGTGCATGTACTCTGGTTATGTGGCTGATTGCATGGGAAGCACCATTCATATTCATGTGCCAGATTGTTTTGCATAGGTATGATCTCCTTGGAATTGCTAGTGGTATTGAGATTATACTACTGAAAAGGCCTTGAGTTCCAAATTGGCTTCTGCCCTTGATTATTTTTCTGATAAGGAGGTCTGTTGCTTTGATTTTGCTGACCTTGGGGCTGATAAGAAGGTTGGTAAGGTCTGTAATTCTGACTTTGTTCCTTCTTTAAATTTACTATCTCATTCCCAAATGTTTGCAAAATCACTTTAATTTCTTGTAACTCTGATGATTGTGTAGGGGGCACCACTGCTTGGCTCTTTGGCTGGCCTACAGGTGCTGGTAGCATTGGAGCTACTGGAATAACCGCAATAGGTGCCTCATACTTAGGCGTTGTTGGCTGCACTGCTAGGGCTGTAGGAAAAAATGGCATTGGTGGCCTCAGAGCAATTTGACTAGCCTGTATCAGCTTATTTTCTGCTCTAACTGCTATATCATATGCTCTCGGGAGCGTGAGACCTCCCATAGATTAAATCATTACATAAATATTGTTGTTAAATGCTCTCAAATAATACAAAAAAGCATGATCTAGGGTAGGTCTCACCATTTGAGGAATCCTATCCCAGGTCTTTTGGAATCTAAAGTTAAAATCTATACCAATGATAAATGATCCAATTTATCTGCAAAAAAGTTGCACAATTCAGCGCCCAGCTGATCCCAATTTGTAATAGAATTTACCCTCAATCGTTTGAACCATTGCAAGGCCTTTCCTTTGAATGACGTAGTCAATAGCCTCACTGTAACATTGTCTTCGGTCACATGATGTAATACGCATAAATTGGCTATGTCTGTAATATGCTCCACAGGGGTTGTATGACCTTCACCCGTAAAGAAGGGAAAGCTCTTCAATGCAGACATTGGAATATTATCATGTTGAGCTAAATTCAGGGGACTACCCTAATTGAAGGCCACAAAATGTTGATTACTTGGTTGTTGAATAGTCATTGCTACTGTAACTCTTAGGGCAGCAATAGGTGTAATAAAAATTTGAGAATCCACCATAGGAGGTATAGATTTTGATCTTCTTTTATAAACTTGTGTTTCTTTTGGCTTATTGACCGCTCTTCCTCTCCGTTTTTGTGAAGATAACTGTAAATATTCAAATGAAGGAGAGCTTCTCCTTGTTTGTACTCTTCTCATAAGCCAAAAATGTACTAGCTGCTTTCTTCCACATGTAGAGTCACCATATGTGTAAAAAATATCACCTCTTGAAGGCTAGAATTACTATTGTACACACGAACAACAATAATGATCAAAGAAAATTACTGAAAAAATCAGTCATTGTGTCCTACAGGGCGTGCCAAAAACTGTTATCACCTAAATAGTGCACCCTACTAAGTTAGAATCGGCCTACTAGTAAACATGGGATGATTTCACAAAGTGTGGGTCTTTGATAAGCTCAAATCAACCTCCAGATTGAAAGGGTTGGCTCCCTAGATGCTTCACCTAAAAACTAAACTCTTTGTAGGGAAAAGGGAGAAAATGAATCAACATGCAAAATAAAATCTAACTTTAAAAAGGGTGATGCACCAATAATGCTTTACTGGAAAACATAACAGATCATCACAAGCCTACTCACAACTAAATCATTCCATGCACAAATCAGTTTTTGGATGTTTCTGCATCAATGCTTTATGGGAAGACTTTAAAGGTAAACTCTAGGAAGGAAAGATTGAACTCTTCACAATTTTAGAGCTTTTATATACACAACCCACAACCTACATAATACATATCTCTGGATAAAGGTATCTCACAGATTTTCATATTATCAAAGAAAGGATAACCCTTTATAGAAAATAACCTGCAAACCTGCTCTCATACACAATATCTAGATAACTAAGAAGGCACAAAACTTTATTTATTTGCAAACATGCAATCATCTGTCATAATAAATCCATTACTCAGTTACAAAACTTAGAAATAACTCTGTCCAGGATCCAAAAAATGACAAGGCATGAATAAACTGGTAATAACTCTCTCAAAATGAGGCCAAAAAATGAGTTATAGGGCCCATAAACCCTAACTCGGATCTCCTAAAAAAAACCAAAAAAACTCCCTCAAAAAAAGGCCAAACCTCTGCCAAAAGGAGAAAACTTGGCCTCCAAGCCAACTCCAACCACAAACTCCACTAAATATGGGATAAAAATGGAAAAAACTCCCCCAAAACTGGCCTTTATTGACTTTATACATTACTCACAATATTGAAATAATAAGTTTTAAAAACATATTTTTTTTATAGAAACTGAATTGGTATTTAATATTGTTTTAATATATTAAATATAATATTTGAATTATATATAATATATTAAAGCGGAGTGAAAATAAATTTTATATCACATATTATAGTTTATTTATAATTTATACCTAATAGATCTTACAAATCTATTAAAATATAAATCACAAATAAATTACAATATATAATATACTTTAATGAATTTAGTAATCATTTTTACCTTCTAACACAATTTGTTAATAATTTATATTTAATAGATCTTTACAAATCTATTAAAATATAAATTTTTCACAAATTATATGCTGGAATAAAAAAACCAATTACTTAGTTCATTCAAAATACCAACTCATTATTTTTATAAAAAAAAAATATATGATCAAAACATGTTAATTCCATATCTATAATTAACGATAAAAGCAATAAACCCATACTTGGTATTTTATGAAGCCTGAAATCCGCTCCATAAAACTCTACTTCGAAACCTAAAAATAATTACAGTCTCACTTTTGCCCTTTTGAAACTTCTAGAAGGCTCTGCTATTCAACGGCAAGGGTTTGAGTGGAATTGTTTCCACAAAAATGACGCCATACCTCTGCAATATTGGGCAACCTTTTATTTTAGCAGATTCAGAGACTTTTAATGGACCCTCTACCTTGCTGAGGAAACTACTGCTCTACCTATCGACTGTGGAGAGTTTGTTATTCTTTTGAAGCTGCATCTGCTCCACCACACTAGGACTATGAGCTTTCTCGCTCTTTGAAAGTAAGATTCCTCTTTTCTGAAAATATTTTTGGGCAAACCCGTACACCTCTTTCGGACCTTCTGAGCTGATGTGGTCTATTTCTCCTGCAAAATGTCCTGAACCTCCATTTTATAAGCCACGCGAAGCTGTTGTGGGACTTCAATTCTTTCATTTAGTACTCATTTTTTGGAGCTCTGGGCATTTTTGTGTATGATGGCAGTGATGAATGAGCATTTCTCTTTTTTAGATTCTTCCTTCTCTATGAACGACATCTGAGACCTTGAGTGTATAATAATTCTTCTTGTTGCTGCAACCGTAACAATGCCTATAAAAATGATGTCGTGCCTCTTAAAAAAAAAACTTCATGACTGAAAGCGATGAGGGTTGTTTTAAATTTTTCTCCTTCTTCTCCTCTAGCCGTGGGCCATTGAAAAGATTTTTTGGGTTGTTTTCCTTTTTGGAAAATATGAAACTCTGTCATGAATTAAGGATCAAAAGAGTTTTTATGTAACGATATCTGAAATCTGTTATTGATTAAAATACTGGAGCATGTTTCTTTCTGAAAAATTTCTTGAATGTTGGTTCGTCATATCTGGATATTGCATTACGCTGACACATTACATTCTATTGCATTTATTTATAGTTACTACAACAACATTATTTTCCCTTTAACTTCAATCATTTCACCCTTCTATCCATTCAATTTCTGATTGATTTGTTCCTTCATGTCCATCAATAGTGTTGATTACTATGTTGAAAAACTTGTTGATCCATGTTGATCTGTATTTATCTGAAAGCATTGTCCTGTATATGTATGCACCTGGAACTCTGTTCGTTGTTTCACTTTTCTTCTGCTCATTTACAAACACATATTGTAAAATATTACTTCTTTGGGCTGTAGGTATTTGGATGTATGAATGTTGTGGATATTTACTAAAGGCCCTTTACACTGTTGTTGCCCATGCACCTTCTTTGATATCAATTGCTCTCATAATTTCACTTTGTATTGCCAACTATACTTGTCCTTTCAGCTACCAAAACATATTCATTTTTCCTTTCCAGAGTAATACTCTGAAGCTATTGTTGCACATATATGGTGAAAAATTCATTACTTATATACATCTCTGCAACTCTCTTTGTTCTTTCCTTAACAAGTATGTTGAAAACAACACTATATATTTGATAATTTCTGACACTTTAGACACAACCCTTGTCAATTTAAATTGCCATACTACGAAGTGACACATTCCAGTTGTAATATCTCATGTAGCTGAATCTTTCCTGCAACAACTCTGTATTCCATGTAAATCTAGGTAATTGCCCCATGAAGTTGGCTCTTTTTTCATATCATTCCATCCATCACATGTTCTCTAATGCTTCAAAGTGCTACCAACGAGGCTGTAAATCAGTTGTCACGAGACCTCGATAATACAAAGAACTGAACCCTTTGAATGCTTCTTCAAACCTAATGAACCCTCAAACCGAACAGGAAGGTTTCCTCACATAACATAATGTCCCTTTGACCCTTCATAAATTAGTCTTCTACTGCTCCAACCGGAAGGTTTCATGACATGGTATCACGTCCCTTCAACAGTTTAACTTGTATTCAATCTGCTTCTTAATTCAGCCGAAAGGTTCCATACTTGTAGCATATGTATGCCCCTTCCACAACCTCCTTAGTCTTCAATCTTCAACTTGATTCAACTGAAAGGTTCTATGCTTGTAACTTATGCATGCCCCTTCAACAGTCTCCTCAATCATGGTCTTCGCCTCTACTTGTCTCAGTCGGAAGGTTTCACGCATGTAACTTGAGTGTGTCCCTTCAACAACCTACTATATCTTCATACCTATACCTTTACACTTAAATAACTTATTAGCAAAAAATACATTTTGCAACCTTGTTCCTTCTTTCCGCTCTTTTGACTTCTGCATTTGTATATATAGAGTAGTCATGTATATCAAGCTTTGATGAGTTGATGTGACCCTGAGCTTAGTGAGAACTGACATCATTTCTAATTCATTGCTTGTAGGAGTTTCGTGTTGTTAGAGCACAGGAAGTGTTCACAGAAGAAGACCAGTCACGTTCATATGGGGGTTTGTCATCTAAACAGGCAATGACGGGTCCCCTCTTTACCTCTTTACGTTATATGCATGTATACTTTGTATATGCACTTTACTTCATGCATTCTTTATGCTTCTTTGAGGGCTATCTCCACGACTTGTGTGGAATCTGAAATTTGCATAAAATGCTTGAAATTCATTCTTGCTCAGTCAAAGGAAATTCATGATTATTCTTGCATGACAAATGCATTGGATAACTATAATAAAGTAGTATGATTATGTATTTCTGCCTTTCTTGAAAAGAAATTTATCTTTTAAAAAGAAATGTATCTTTTAAAAAGAATGTGTCAAATTTCTTTCCTCTCTGTTTGATCGGTAAATTAGCATGTTTCCTTCCTTTTAGAGTAATCAGCTGTAAATGAAGGAAAATCTATCATATACTTGCATTTATTTTGCTGAAAACCAATTTAAGCTTAGAACATTTAGGCAAAAAAGATGGCCATTTAGGACCTAGATCATTTTGAACTAGTCTCATCATATTTTTGGATAGGTAGTGAAAAATGTGAACATTTACCTTGATCACCTTTTGTTCTATACTAGGAAACTTTAAAGTTCTATTGTTTTATTGACTGCAAGAGTTGTCCTCTTAACAACTTTCTCTTCTATGATGCTACAGAGGTTGCTTAGGACCTTCTCTTGTATGCTACTATCCTTTTTGCATCTTTGTTGATTACAAATTTTACCTCCATCGCTTCTATTCTGTACTATTACACTTTCAATATTTATTATTTTATTGATTGCAAAAGTTGTCCTCTTAGCAACCTCCTCCTCTATGATGTGAAAAAAGTTGTTTAGGACCTCATCTTCTTATCCTTTGGAAATTTCTTAGAAATTTAATACTCTTTGCTACATCTTCCAAATCCATTTTTTTTATTGATTACATAATTTATGTTCACAAAATCCTCTTCTATGCTATTGTGGAGTCGGTTCTAAGCACAAACCTTGTATTCTGTTCTATCAAGATTGTGATGTTTGATGTTGTATTATGGATTATTATAAAGTTATAAACAATGATTACTATGTTAGCAACCTCCTCTTCTATGCTACTATACTCACTAATAGAGATAAAATTGTTCTTTTGATAACATGTGGCATGGTAGCTCTATGTATTTATGCCTTCTGTATGTGACAATCAAATCAAATCCATGTTCTTTTTGTTCTCGGGTCAAGGGGAGACAAAATATGTAGTGACGAAGGCTGGGAATTATTATTTTGTTGTGGGAAACTTCAATCAACATAGTGCAGAGGTATTGTGAGCCTTTATACATGGGAAAAAAAAACATTTTGTCAAATTATTTTTACTTATTATGTTTTTCCAGTGCAACATTACATAGTATCATAGTTAGGGAATTAGTCGTATATAAATATCAATTAAATCCTCATGACTCATCTTTCAGCAGTAGTGAGTCACAAGAACTTAGGAAGAAAGATGGGTTCTTGCAAGCACATACTCATGAAAGATTTTTTGTAAAGATTGACTCATATTAATATGGATTCCCATAATAGATATTGAACATTTTTTCAGACTTGAAATAGTGAGGAATTGGATCTTCTTTTTGTAAGTTGTGATGAGGTTAAATTTTACATCCAAAATGTACAACACCTGAACTGCCAATTACAAGTGTTCAATGGGAAAGGGCTTATGTGTTGTGAAGCTTTCAATCCTTCAAAATAGTTATGCACTTCTAACAACTCCATCTCGAAGCAATATAACAGTATGACACTTCTAATCATTTTTAACCTACATTTTTAGGCATTAGGAAGAAATTTATGTTAAAGAGGGATAATTATTAAGAAGCATTCCAAGTAGAATTTTAAGCTCTAGATTATTTTAAAGAGATTTTCTTAATATCAAATTCGCAATTTGTTTATTTTTTATTATATAAGTGTACTTTTCAGTTTCTTCAAGGATTTGCGTTTTGTGATGTTCATTGCTAAATTTACCCTTAGTCAACTTGAAAATAAAGCCAAAAGTTTTAAAGGAACAAAATGCTATTGAATCTTATTCTAATACATTTTTTCATACTTGAAATAGTGAGGAATTGGATCTTCTTTTTGTAGGTTGTGATGAGGTTAAATTTTACTTCCAAAATGTACAACACTTGAACTGCCAATTAGAAGTGTTCAATGGGAAAGGGCTTATGTGTTGTGAAGCTTTCAATCCTTCAAAATAGTTATGCACTTCTAACAACTCCATCTCGAAGCAATATAACGGTATGACACTTCTAATCATTTTTAACCTACATTTTTAGGCATTAGGAAGAAATTTATGTTAAAGAGGGATAATTATTAAGAAGCATTCCAAGTAGAATTTTAAGCTCCAGATTTTTTTAAAAAGATTTTCTTAATATCAAATTTGCAATTTGTTTATTTTTTATTATATAAGTGTACTTTTCAGTTTCTTCAAGGATTTACGTGTTGTGATGTTCATTGCTAAATTTACCCTTAGTCAACTTGAAAATAAAGCCAAAAGTTTTAAAGGAACAAAATGCTATTGAATCTTATTCTAATACTTAAAGAATGCTATCTTCATAATTGATCCATAAAAATTAGGATTGATATTTCATATCATAGTACATTATATCATAGATTTACTTGGAAAATAACTATAAATATAAACATGAAAGCATCAAATACACTCTCTTCTGCTCAAATACACTAGCTCAAATACACACTCTTCTTCTCGTTACTGTTTGTAAAACAAAATAAACATGTTCAAAAGATCACAACTAAGCATCTCATATAAATGGCCTCTAAAAAAGGTCTCTAATGGATCTTCCAAGATCTATGGGGTTTCTTGGATCTTCCTGGTCTATTTCCTATGCTCACATATGACCTTCCTCAACCTTCATAATATTTGAATCTTCCACAAACGTCAATAAACCTTGGATGCATCAGTATCTTTCTCTAATGCTCTTGTCCCATTTTCTATTCCTTGTTACTTCATGGCATTTGAAATAGATATATAGACTTGCACAAATCCAAATGTAAAATGAACAATTAAATTAAACAGTCAATTTTAAGGTATTTGGAGTGTCAATAGTCTTCTTTTGTAAAGACAAAACTACCACTTTCCAATACTAGTGACTATGAAATCATTGCTTTCCAATTATGGCAACTGGGAAACCACCACTTATCAGATGAACTTGTTGCATGCCATTTTTAAAGTCCATGCTATCAACCACATATGAAACTGCTACTTACCAAAATGGAGGTTTATTTGGTGTCAATGCAAGGAAGAAATCCTTTCAGCCATTGCTGGAAATTAAGTGGGAGCAAGCAAAGGACTAATAGTAAATTCACATCCTTTTGAGAAAAAAATTGTAGAGGGATTAATGGTGTTATTATTTTAGCCACCTTAGCTACCGATTTGCTAGATTTTATGTTGGACATGTGGGAGGATGCTTACAGAGGTAGATGCGCAGGCGGATGCATTTGGAAGCCCATCCAGGGCCCTCAGATGCTCTTTGGATGCGTTACAATGCATTCGAGGGCCCTAGATATGCTTCTTGTGCACATCCATAGGGTAGTAAGGAGTCATTACTCACCCTTACAAAACAATTGTGAAAATGCATCCTTAGAATTAGAGCAGCCAAGGATGGAGCCCAACACATGTACTTATTCACAGTGCTTCTAACTATCATCTCTGCATTTGGGCAAGTTATTTTGTAGAAACACATGTTCATTTCTATTTTTGCATTATTAATGGCAGTTTGTGTAGAGATGGAAACAATAAAAATAAGATCAAGCAAGGAATCTGCATGTGTCGACAGTTTCATGTCTAATTCCAAGGCAAGGAAATCAATGTAGACATGTTTGATGAAGAGATAAACAATGGTAGACTAATTTATTGTTTTTATCCACCCTAACGTGCTTCTACGAAGCTACCAACCACATCTCCTCAAGAAGCAACTTCGGGAAGAGAAACTCAATACTATATTATATTCTCCTCCTTACCAGCAAACCTTGTTGAAATAGCCTCTTGTTGTAGTCGCATCCTTAGTTTCTTAGTTAGACACTCTTCTTCTTATCGAATTGAATAATATATATGAATTGTGATTGTAGTTTTTTGGTACAGATGACAATTTAACCAGAAGATATTACTATGACTTAAGCATGCTTCCATTTCACTCCAAAACATGGTAGATGTTCTCTTCTATGAACAATGCGAGCATGAATGTATGTCAGTTTCTCTAATTTTTATTTTTTATTTGATGTACTAGTCTAGGTGTACTAGTGTTAATTTTGTCTTCGATCTGCCTGTCTAAATTCCTCCTCTCCATCTGTCTTGCTTTCTTTGTTTTCACCATCTGCCTATCTAAATTCCTCTTCTCCTCTCCATAGGTAATTTGAAGAGGAAATTTGAATCTTGCTAAAATTCCTCAATTGGATACCTTAAGGATATCCAACGGTGATATACTATTTTTTGACCCAAAAGTCCTCCTCTACATGACAAAGAGTGTATAAATGCCTCACATGGATTCAATCCATTAACAAATGATGATTTGATCAAACCATAAATCTCTAGTGAATCATATTTCCCATTGTAGTCAAAGGAATGAGAACTAGTAAATGGAATATGTGAAGAAAGCCTATCACACCATTCACTAGGAAAAGCCTGCCTTCCTGGGAACAACTAAAGCCCTAAAAATCCAACTTGCTGAATCACTTTGCTTATAGATCGAGTGTTTCCACTTTCCACCATCATAACATAAGAATTTGTACTCAACATGACCTTGGTAAATTCTTCTTGAACTTCAATTAAACATTTTTGCACTTGTGATACTATAGCATTCACATAAGCTCCGCTCATGTGCTTCATAAGCTGAGAAATTTTATTTAGATTGTTCTCCGTTTCCTCCATAAACTTCCTTCTGCGAGATGTATCACATATAACAACCAGGTCATTTAGGCATGTACTAAACCCTTCTTGGGATAGCCACTCAATCAAACAACATTCAACTATGTCCATACTCTTGATAGCAGTCTTTGGACCTTTGAGTCGGGCAATAGCATTGAACATCTCTGAGAGTGTTTTCAATTTCCTGTGAATGATTATATTTGGTTGCTGCTATTTTGATGTTCCTATTTCTGGATGGAGGGTCAAGGCCTATTTTTAGGCTGCTTTTGTAAGAGTTTTGTTTATTATTCCTGTAGGAGTAGTTTTGCTTTAAATTTTCTTTCTTTTTAAAATTTTTTTTTAGGAACTTTTAAGCATTCAACTTTAAAACTATATTATTGGGATAAAAAATGCTTATTGTAAAATATCAGAAATCAAGCATCTTATAACTTTATGAATAAGTACTTTGAACACAAAAACTTTGATTGATAGTTGTTGTTATGCTTATGCTACTAAAATTCAAATATTGCTTTTATGTGTTACCTTTGTATCTGCATTATTATGTAGGTGATTTAATTAATTATTAATTAGATTAAAATTGATGTCACTTATTCATTCAAGTTGTAATCTGGATGCAAACTAGTTATTTAGTTCTTGAAATCATATGTTGTTGATCTAGTTGTTAGTCCTTTGAAATCATGTTTGCATCTGATTATTGGTCTTTGTTTTAGCTACTGAAAATGTTGCCTTGTTTGTGCTTAAATTTAGTTTACTCCATTCATAAATCTAGAAAACCTTGCTTTTTATTTATGAATCTAGAACATCTAGCTTGTGAGATGAGCTTTTACAAGTCTTGTGCTCATACATGAGGCAAAAAGACATGTGGATGCGTAGTTATATCATTTATGCAAAACTCTCTAGAAAAATGTTGTATAGTGTTTATAAATGTATATTTTGTCCATATCTTAGTGTCTAGGGTTGTCTTAGATCTCAGAGAGCTTCCCCTTACATTTTGCTTCAATATGAGTTGTCTAGAAAGAGAAAACACTAATACCTACAAATTTTACTTGTATAAATGCACAGTTTGTGGGCCCAGTTTGGTGAATAAGATGATACTTTGTTCATTCTTTCATGTCTATAAAGTTTTATTTGCACAAGGTAGTTTACTTTAATTATGTTCAGGTTCCTAAAGTTACATTTAATTCTTCCAATTTAAATAGCCAATCTGACCTTTCATTACTTTTGCATCTTTCAATTTGCATTCCTCAACATATAGAAACTGACTTTGGAAAAGATTTTCCATTTATGAATGCGTATAGGTCATTCCAGCATCTTGGCAACATCGATTCAACATGTTTCTGTAAGATCATTGACTTGATTTAACCCAAATTCTGCTCTAATTAAGTTAACGAATTGTGCATTGCCTTTGAGACATTTGACAAACAGTTGGCCTGCAAGGAGGTTATGTTTTGGATTCATGTTTGTGTTGGACTGATATATTTTTTCACATTAGAACATTGACAAAAATTGCATTTAACAGCATAAAGAGCTCCTGACTTGGAGTGATTTCATGTCATTATCATTTACACAAAATGTAAGCATGTTTGTGATTAAGATTGACAATCTCAATGCAATTAGTTAAAAATTCTCTTTATCTCTGAAATTTATCCTTCCTACATTATGAACAGGTCATAATTAACAGAGACTTTAAGGTTGGGCAATATCATAACTGGTGTATTGGGAAAAGCGTTAGAAGATGTTGAGATCAAAGGTAAAATTTATTCATTCTCTTTTTAGCAATGTCTATTTATTTCTCAGTTGTGATTTGTTTTACTGTTATCAGGTTTGATAGAAACTTGTGCAGGAAGCTTTGTTTCAATTCCAAATGGAATGTCAATAATTGGTAGAGTTGCAGGTCCACCTGTACCACATGTTGAGGCTTGCCTTGAGTCTATTCTTGATATGGGATATGATGCACTTTTACAAGTGCCACGTGGAGAGGTCTACATACAAGGCAAAACCTTATTTTCTGGTTATTACAAGTGTGATTGTAACCACCTGAATTTGTTCTGTTCCAACTATTGACTCTATTTTCCCTAAGTGTGATCATATCCTCGATTATGTCCAAATGACTCTGTTACTGCTTGGCATAAATCTTTTATCAATTTAATGTCCTAGGTGATTTTTATCACTAAATTATATTAACTATTATAGCCATATGATTCAAATCAATTCAAATCATTTAAATCAAACCAAATACAAACATGACTATAGTATTTAATTATAAAGGAATTAAATAAATCCCTAAATCAATTACCTACTTGCAAATAACCGATTCCCCTAGCCTATTTAATCTAATTAAAAGGGCTATAGTTCCCTAATTATTAAAAAGCAATAAAATGCTTAAATAATTAATTCCTATATTTTTGAATGAATTAAATAAGTTAATTCATTTAATTAATATTCCATTAAACCCCAACCTAACCTATCTCAACCAATTCTACCCTGGGTTCTAACCCTTCTCAACCCAGTCACCCTTGCTAATCTAGTCCTAATCTTAAATTCTACCCTAACCCACCTCATAATGTTGTCACATTCCATTAAGGAATGATTAATAACTCAACCCACTTGAGAAAGTCCACTTTCTCAAGCATGACTTTCCTAAGGGACCAACTTCCCAAGTTGAGTCTTACACCCTCCCCATGCTTCTTTAAAGCTTTCATTAATACCTCATTAATGAAGATGCCTTAAGCCCATGTCTCCTCCATGCTCATTAATGCCCAAGGCATTAATGGCTCTTACACCACCATTAATGAGTCCCTCAATTCATTAATGAGCCTTGTCTCCTCTCTCTCTCTCTCTCTCACTCTCTCTCTCTTCTATAAATAGTAGGCATTTTGGAGCACAAATAAGCCTTCATCCCATATTGTAAATGCATTGTTATGTTGTTGGAATAGACTTAGCTCATACTTTATTTCATAGTTCATGTTTATTGCATTGTTAGAATGTCCATTTTTAGATTAATATGCATTGCTCATTGAATATTAACTTGTTTTAAACTAAATCTTTCATGCTAGGTTGTTTATGTCACTGGTATTTAGCATAAATTTGGGATGCGACACAGGATTCACAGGTTGTGATCCAGAATCCCGGATGCGATTCAAAATAGACAAGGCTGTAAAAGCCACAAAAATACATAAAATTGAAATTTGCAAAATTCACAGAGTAGTTTGTCGAGAACTTACCAGCGGTGGGTAGTCGGATAGGTGCTGATGTCGATGACTCATCTCAAAATGGTGCTTCCTCATAGGGACTACCATCTTCTCTACAGAGCTCTCTGAATTAATATGGCTGAAAGTGAAAATGAATAGTAAAATGGTAAATTTGGAGGCTTATATTGGTCTTTTGAGCCATTTAGGAGTTCTGAAACTCCTCCCAGACAACTACAAATTCATTTATGTTTTCTTTCTGATTAATCGAGAACCAAATCGAAGGTGCATAAGATGTTTTCAGTAGCGTAGTACCATTCTTACAACAATTAAAAAAATTGTAGATTTGCTTCATTTATTCCAAACATCAGTCAAAATTGCACATTTTATCATACATCTTGGTCTAAACGTCATTTTATCAGTCTTACTACTCCTATTTTCACGTGATTAACTTGGTACTCATGTGTTTATTTTTAAACACACCTTCTTTTTCACTTCTTCTCTTCCATTCTTTCTTGTCCTAACCGCTTCCTGCAAGTGATACGTTCTTTCAACTGAGGGATTTATTCTTTTCCTTTGATTTCGTTCTTGAGGGGGCATGATCACACTATCATCAATTACATTTTTGCTCAAAACAACATTAAAATGACTTTGTTATCAAACAAACTAGGGGCATAACAGTTTCCTTGACTAAAGTCAGAACTGTTGGATAAAAAGCTTTGGTTCTCATAAGCTGGATATCTTGTGTTTCCTCATTTTATAAGATTTTTATTAAAGCTCTTGGCAGCTTCTTACTGACTTTTGGATGACAAACAAGTTCGGAATCAGTATTATCAATCTTTGGACGACAACCAAGTTCAAAATTGGTATCTTTAAGATCTTTTATTGATCTTTGGACGACAACCAAGTTCAAAATCAATTCTATTAGTTTTGTTCGATCAAGTGCGAGACTGATCTCATCAACATTTCGTTCGACAACCAAGAACGGAATTCTCAATCTTTCTAAAGTCAAAATCAAAAACTTTCTTTGAATCGATGCGTTGCTCACACATCAATTCAAAGAGGGGCAAATGTAACCACCTGAATTTGGTTTGTTCCAACTATGGACCCTATTTGCCCTAAGTGTGATCATACCCTCGATTATGTCCAAACGACTCTGTTACTGCTTGGCATAAATCTTTTATCAATTTAATGTCCTAGGTGATTTTTATTACTAAATTATATTAACTATTATAGCCATATGATTCAAATCAATTCAAACCATTTAAATCAAACCAAATACAAACATGGCTATAGTATTTAATTATAAAGGAATTAAATAAATCCCTAAATCAATTACCCACTTGCAAATAACCCATTCCCCTAGCCTATTTAATCTAATTAAAAGAGCTACAGTCCCCTAATTATTAAAAAGCAATAAAATGCTTAAATAATTAATTCCTATATTTTTTAATGAATTAAATAAGTTTGATTCATTTAATTAATATTCCCTTAAACCCCAACTAACCTATCTCAACCACTTCTACCCTGGGTTCTAACCCTTCTCAACCCATTCACCCTTGCTAATCTAGTCCTAATCTTAAATTCTACCCTAACCCACCTCCTAATGTTGTCACATTCCATTAAGGAATGATTAACAACTCAACCCACTTGAGAAAGTCCACTTTCTCAAGCATGACTTTCCTAAGGGACTAACTTGTCAAGTTGAGTCTTACACCCTCCCAACGCTTCTTTAAAGCTTTCATTAATGCCTCATTAATGAAGATGCCTTAAGCCCATGTCTCCTCCATGCTCATTATGCCCAAGGCATTAATGGCTCTTACACCACCATTAATGAGTCCCTCAACTCATTAATGAGCCTTGTCTCCCCCCCCTCTCTCTCTCTCATTCTTCTATAAATAGTAGGCATTTTGGAGCACAAATAAGCCTTCACCCCATATTGTAAATGCATTGTTGTTGGAATAGACTTAGCTCATACTTTATTTCATAGTTCATGTTTATTGCATTGTTAGAATGTCAATTTTTAGATTAATATGCATTAATCATTAAATATTAGCTTGTTTTAAACTAAATCTTTCATGCTAGGTTGTTTATGTCACTGGTATTTAGCATAAATCTGGGATGCGACACAGGATTCGCAGGTTGCTATCCAGAATCCCAGATGCGATTCAAAATGGACAGGGCTGTAAAAATCACAAAAATACATAAAATTGAAATTTGCAAAATTCACAGGATAGTTTGTCGAGCACTTACCGATGGTGGGTAGTCAGCTGGGCGCTGATGTCGATGGCTCATCTCAAAATGGTGCTTCCTCACAGGGACTACCATCTTCTCTGTAGAGCTCTCTGAATTAATATGGCTGAAAGTGAAAATGAATAGTAAAATGGTAAATTTGGAGGCTTATATTGGTCTTTTGAGCCATTTAGGAGTTCTGAAACTCCTCCCAGACAACTACAACTTCATTTATGTTCTCTTTCTGATCAATCAGAAACCAAATCAAAGGTGCATAAGATGTTTTTAGCAGTGCAGTACCATTCTTACGACAATTTAAAAAATTGCAGATTTGCTTCATTTATTCCAAACATCGGTCAAAATTGCACATTTTATCATACATCTTGGTCTAAACATCATTTTATCAGTCTTACTACTACTATTTTCACGTGATTAACTTGGTACTCATGTGTTTATTTTTAAACACACCTTCTTTTTCACTTCTTCTCTTCCATTCTTTCTTGTCCTAACCGCTTTCTACAAGTGATACATTCTTTCAACTGAGGGATTTATTCTTTTCCTTCGATTTCATTCCCGAGGGGGCATGATCACACTATCATCAATTAAATTTTTGCTCAAAACAACATTAAAATGACTTCGTTATCAAACAAACTAGGGGCATAATAGTTTCCTTGACTAAAGTCGGAACTGTTGGATAAAAAGCTTTGGTTCTCATAAGCTGTATATCTTGTGTTTCCTCATTTTATAAGATTTTTATTAAAGCTCCTGGTAGCTTCTTATTGACTTTTAGATGACAAACAAGTTCAAAATCAGTATTATCAATCTTTGGACGACAACCAAGTTCAAAATTGTTATCTTTAAGATCTTTTATTGATCTTTGGATGACAACCAAGTTCAATATCAATTCTATTAGTTTTGTTCAATCAAGTGCGAGACTGATCTCATCAACATTTTGTTCGACAACCAAGAACGAAATTCTCAATCTTTCTGAAGTCAAAATCAAAAACTTTCTTTGAATCAATGCGTTGCTCGCATATCAATTCAAAGAGGGGCAAATGTAACCACCTGAATTTGGTCTGTTCCAACTATGGACCCTATTTTCCCTAAGTGTGATCATACCCTCGATTATGTCCAAACGACTCTGTTACTGCTTGGCATAAATCTTTTATCAATTTAATGTCCTAGGTGATTTTTATCACTAAATTATATTAACTATTATAGCCATATGATTCAAAACAATTCAAACCATTTAAATCAAACCAAATACAAACATGGCTATAGTATTTAATTATAAAGGAATTAAATAAATCCCTAAATTAATTACCCACTTGCAAATAACCCATTCCCCTAGCCTATTTAATCTAATTAAAAGGGCTATAGTCCCCTAATTATTAAAAAGCAATAAAATGCTTAAATAATTAATTCCTATATTTTTGAATGAATTAAATAAGTTTAATTCATTTAATTAATATTCCCTTAAACCCTAACCTAACCTATCTCAACCACTTCTACCCTGGGTTCTAACCCTTCTCAACCCATTCACCCTTGCTAATCTAGTCCTAATCTTAAATTCTACCCTAACCCACCTCCTAATGTTGTCACATTCCATTAAGGAATGATTAACAACTCAGCCCACTTGAGAAAGTCCACTTTCTCAAGCATGACTTTCCTAAGGGACCAACTTGCCAAGTTGAGTCTTACACCCTCCCTATGCTTCTTTAAAGCTTTTATTAATGCCTCATTAATGAAGATGCCTTAAGCCCATGTCTCCTCCATGCCTCATTAATGCCTAAGGCATTAATGGCTCTTACACCACCATTAATGAGTCCCTCAACTCATTAATGAGCTCTCTCTCTCTCTCTCTCTCTCTCATTCTTCTATAAATAGTAGGCATTTTGGAGCACAAATAAGCCTTCATTCCATATTGTAAATGCATTGTTATGCTATTGGAATAGACTTAGCTCATACTTGATTTCATAGTTCATGTTTATTGCATTGTTAGAATGTCCATTTTTATATTAATATGCATTGCTCATTGAATACTAGCTTGTTTTAAACTAAATCTTTCATGCTAGGTTGTTTATGTCACTGGTATTTAGCATAAATCTGAGGGCTTTTATGTTACATGCTACACTCATCCTAGTTAGAAAGCAATAAGTCGATGTTATGGTTTATATGCTCTTTAACCCTTGTTTTCACTAGCAGAATGACTTGTTGAAGTGTTGTGTTGCAGATAATAGGTGCACAAATATACACACATAGTGATAACCTTACAAATGAAGTTATGATTGATGGATGGTTTCATATAGGTAAGTGTGTTTTCTTGGGGTCTTTAATTTTCTCTAGTTATTACATTTGTAATACAACTTGCAAAAAGATTGCTTGGATATGGTTGATGTAATTTTTGTTTGATGATGTATTGAATAGCATAATATATGAATCTAAGGTTTTGTTCAAAATGTAAAATGTTGGTTTGACGTACCAGGTGATGTTGGGGTGTGGCAACCAGATGGAGCACTAAAAAAAAGTATGCAAAGTAACACAAATACCTGAAGATAAATATCTAGACTAATCATCGACCAGGATGTCATTAGTGATTAATTTGGATATTTATCTTTAGGTTTTTTTTTTAACATTCCATATAAGTCAAACTTTTGACTAACTTTGGTCGAAACCCTCACCAACAATGGTCTACATATCGACCATTCTATGTTGAAATTCAACGTCGTGGGTTTGGCATCCTGGTCGGATGGCCCAAACATTTCGACCGATATTGGTCGAAAGTTCATCGAATAACCTTGTCAATTGCATATATCAATTTTGACCAAGACTGGCGTAGATCATTTGACATGAACAATGATGTGTCACAATTTCAACTAGTAAAGTAGCGACAAAACCATTGGTGGATTATTCGACTCATTTGGGTCAAAAAATTGACTAATTAAAGGTCAAAAATTGACACAAACTATATTAGTGATGGGATGGGTATAGGCCAGTTTTAGTTGATGGATTTAGTAGTTGTAAGTTGCTGAGAGGTTATTTGCAGAGTCAGTACATTTATGGCAGTTTAGCAGAGGATGGATATCATGGTTGTGATACAGACACCCTTGGTAATTATTATCTTTGTAGTATAGTTGGATTTCATACCCATGGGGGACTGGTAGAGTATCAGGGGAGATTTGGTGTAACAGGTGATTCTGGACATGCTTACTTCCTTACAGTGGATGGATGTGTGTTTCATTTATACTGGGATCTAGGTGGTTGCAGGGTTAGTACAACAAGTTGGATGGGTCCCATAGGTTTGCTTCACCACTTCTGGTATGGTGAAGTTGGGATCACTGTTGAGCTGCAAAATTTTGGGAGTATTCTTCTTGGCGGACTTCTATTCTGGATTCGAGATCCAGGTATATTTGGTTGGACACTATTCAATGTGTTGTTGGATCCTATGTGTGCATCGGGATTTCAGTTTGCGTTCTCTGGAGAGTATTACAATGTGTACATGGTCTGGGTTATTGATAGTGTTACTTTTGATCCGCATGTACATGGTCTTTTTCAGATGAACAACTTCACTGCGCAGAGTTTGGACAAATGAATTGTTGATCACCTTTGTGTAATTGTGGTTATACTCATGCTACAGTTGTGTCTTAATGTGGGATAGTTCTCAGTCTTCCTTATTTTTTTAGTTCAGTGGATTTTCTCTACAGTGGAGATTGCTTTGGGACAAGCAATTTCAGGGAGGGCAGACTGTAATGTCCCCATTTTTATGAGTATTAGATTTAAGGGATTAGCCTATTATTTTGTCCCTCGTAGGCTACTGAGGTTGGTTAGAGGGTCCTTTGAGGGATGCATCTACTTCAATGGTAAGGATTTTGCAGGATTGGCTTTCGTTCGAGGTCTCCAGGACTCTGTATGCAGTAGTTTCTATTTATAGCACAATTTTTTTACTTATAGTGAGTTTTGAGAGACTCGGAGAGGGACCCCTGCCATTTTTAGAAATGGGGTATGGTTGTATGCGGCTTGGTCATGTCAACTCCCAGTCCATACGGCGTGCATAGATGATGAGTAATAATGGAGATATTAATATTTATTTGGTTAAAATAAATATTAATAGTTTTGAGCTTATATTTTAAAGTTATAATGTAATTTTATATTATAACTTAAGTCACTTAAGTGTTAAGTTACTTAAGTGAAGGGTCAATTTATCATAGATGGGGCCAAGTGAACAATTAATTTCAAAATAATTATTTATGCAACAACTATAGAGTTTCACGTGTAAAAAGATTAAAAGTGGGAATATATCTCTTATCCCATATTGGCCAGGAAAGTGTTTGAGCTCCCACAAGAAAAGAATAAAAGAGACTTAAGAGATCATTCTGATTATGCTTTATGATTATTATTGAACTTGGGTTAATTTTTGCTCTTGCTTGGAGAACGGGGGTTTCTACTTGCAGCTGCCATTGGAGAACAAAAAATCTTCAGTGTTGCAACCATTTGAGTTGGTGAAATATCCAGTGAATTTGGCATTCAAGAGAGATTCATTTAGGCGTTCTATTTGTGCTTAAAAGTGAATAATTTCATCTAGGGTTTGAAGGATTGGAAGAGAGATCGAATAAGCTATGAGAAGGGATAGAAATATTGGTTACTGCAGGTCAAAGAGGTATTGTTTTGGCAACGAATTTCAGCAATACAAGCATCCATCTACGCCAATACCATCATCCTCAAGGCTACTGTACTTGTTTCAGCATGGTGCACTTGCATACTAAGTTTGATTTAAATATTGGAGGACATCTTTATTGGGGGTTTCCATAGGAAAGGTGGCGTGAGTCTTCAATTCATCCCTTGCTGCCTTCTGGAGTTAAAAATCAGTCACACAACAGATTGTGGTCATTACTAGGTTTTTTATACATCATTGTAATAAGTTGCTTTTTATGTATTGGTCTTCAATAAATGCTTGTGTTCACATTCAATGCTATAGAAATGATAATACGAGGATTGGTTGTAATATTAGTTGAATTCATGTTTAAGAAATCAATTTTTTCATTTACTATGTTGCATGTTATGATTTAAACCATCAAAACAACACAAAAATTCAGAAAATATAGGAAACAAACAAATAATATTTGGTTCAACAATTAGACCCTAGACGGGTTCTTACATAACCAATCAGGATAGACTAACCTTTTATGAAGTGGGGCATTGACTTCATAGGCCTAATTAACCCCCTATCTAGTGCAGGCCATAAATGGATAATCACTGCAACTGTTTATTTCACCAGATGGACTGAGGCTATTGCATTAAAAGAAGCAAATGCGAGTGTTGTCTTGGGTTTTTACGATGACATAATTCATAGGTTTGGGACCCCAGACTCTATTATATTAGATAATGTACTTGCTTTCACAGGCTTAAGAGTCACTGAATGGGCAATTAAGAATGATGTTTACCTGAACACAAGTTCCAATTATTACCCCCAGGGTAATGGTTTAACAAAGTCTACAAACAAGAACCTGATCAGGATAATAAAAAATACCTTGCAAGAAGATTAGAGGGATTGGCACTCTAAATGGAAGTCTACCTTATGGTTAGACATGATCACTCCCTAAAAGATCATTGGGAACTCTCCATATATGCTAGTCTGTGGCAGGGAAGCTAAATTGTCCATCTCAACTAAATTACCAGCTTTGGACCTTGCTACCCAACTTGTCCTCTTCAAAGAAGGAGACCCTCTGCAGGTAAGGTATGCTCAGCTCATGGAGTTGGAAGAAAGCAAAGACAAGTCCATGCAGAATATGAAGTTCCAACAGATGCAAACCAAAAAAGTCTTTGATAGGAGAGCTAGATCAAGGAACTTCAATGTTGGGGATGTAGTCCTCAAATGGGATGAATTCAGATACATGCCTGACATGCATACCAAGTTTGAATCCTTTTGGGGAGGTCCATTTGTGATCACTGAGTGCAAGGAGCATAATGCTTTTAAGCTATAAACTCTTGAAGGAGAGGCCTTGCCAATTTCTATCAATCGATTTCACCTAAAGACTTGTTTTGAGGTTTGTCCAACCTTATAATTAAGTTTTCTGCTTTCTGTTCTGCTTTCTAGGTTAGTCCTCCTACTTTCCTCAAAGTTCTTGTGCATAGTTTGTTTATTTTTGTTTGTATATAGCTCTTTCCCTATTTTAGCTTGTTGTTTCCTCCTCTTGGTTTCAATCTTCCTGCTTCCTAGAGGTCTCTTTTGTGTACTCAATGTAGACTCCTTGCCCAATGGAATATTTTAAGGCCACTGGTTTTATACGTCTAGCAGGCTGACATTAAGCAGAAATCTCCAAAAATGTTACCCAAATTTCCCATCCTATCCAATTTTTGGTTACAAGTGGAGTAAATGAGGCCCCCACAAGGGTAGAGCCCAACTTATATGTTTCTGCACTATTCTTGGCCTTTACCTAGCTCTCTGCATGTTCTAGGTCTGGTTTTGAACCTTTCATATCTAAAAAACCCTATGAAAAATCTCTTAAATCCGAGTCCTTTGGTGGCCCGTTCTAATCTTTCATTGCCTTTTTTGCCACTTAAGTTCTAATTTCTACATGTGTTTTAAGTTGTTCGATTGGGGCCAAAGTTATTTTTCCTAAGTGGGTTACCTTTTCCTAAGTTTATTTTCCTAAGTCCCGAAGCACTTTATTTACCCCAGGCGGCAACAAGTTCCTTTTCAATCGGATGGTCATCGTGATGCCTTAATCCCTGAGATGAAGGTTTTTATTCATTAAGGCATCACGCTTTGTCGACATGTGTCTAGTTCAGATCCGAGCTTAAAAGACAGGTTAAATATCAATCAAGTTTATTTTGATCATGTGGTCAACGTTATGGCTTAAAGACAAAATGCTCATGATCTATTCATTAAGCCATTAAGTCGTTGCGCCATGTGCACAATGGGGTCACCTTTATGCAAAGTCTTCGGCTTATTAAAGATCAATCAAGTTTAGTTTGATCAGACGATTGGCTTAAAGACTTAAAGCCAAAGTGCTCAAAATCTATCCATCAAGCCATTAGGACTGAATGACACGTGTCCATGGTGGGCCAAGCTAAAGTCGGAAGGAATAAAGTAAAGACCGATCAAGTTCAGTTTGATCGGATGGTCGACTTAAAGGCTTAAAGCAAAGTTAATCAAAATCTAATGATCAAGGCACTACGTCACTGCGACGCGTGGTAGGTTGTCAAAACCCTGGGCCTTTCTGCACTAAGGTTAATATTTGATCATTTTCAGTTTCATCCTATGGTGGGCATAAAGCCTTAATGCCGAAGTACTTGAAATCTACTCATTAAGGCATCACACCTTGAAGACGTGTGTTCAAGTCAGCCTTGGATCAGCGCCAAAGGTAAAATAAAGATAAAGCAAGTTTGTGAAGATCAGATGGTGGGCACTATGCCTTGATGAAAAGTTGATCATGATCTTACCATTTAGGCATCACGCCTACGTGCCGTGTGGAAGATCCGATCCTGTGCTCACGGGTAGCTTAAGGCAGATCGACGATCATGTTTTAAAGATAGTAAAGTTTCAAATCTGAGCCGTTGATCAGGCATTCTGCGCCACCTATGACTGTTTGGGTTTGAATTCAAATATTTAAATGGAGTTCTTAGGGTTTTCATGGCGATGGTGACGTTTTCAACTTGCAGACTGGGTAGATGGATCAGCCAACTTCTTTGCTTGAATTAATAGTGATGGGAGTGACTTTCAAATATATATATGATCTTTTGAGATATTTCTGAGCACATTAATGAGGAGACTTGATTGTTTTAGGGTTTATGCATTGATGATTAAATATCTATTGTAAACCCTAATTCTACCCTAACTGATCGGATGGATTGACTCCTGAGCATGTGTGCTAGGGGAGGTTGTATATAAGTAGTTTTAGAAGCTTTTGTAGCGAGGTTTTTCAACTTATGCAAGGCTTTTCATGGCATTCTCTCTACCCTCAGGTTTTCACCATTTTGTAATTTCTCATTGATTTCCAATTTATGCAAAGGCTTTTTGTGATATTTTATCTATCCCTGGGCCTTCTTGTCTGTATTTCTCTAATCTGAATTATAATATATTGGCTAACATTAGAAAAATCTTGGAGTTCTTGAGCACTCTTTCTTCCTGCATCTCTGTGCACTATTGTGAATAATTTGATTTAGATGATCTTGTGGATATTGGTCAGTCCCCTATCATTTTGTCTCATTTCCTATTTGTTGGAGTGGATGTCTATTTGTAGGTCATAGTCTGTGTCTATCTCTTTGAATATGCTATTGTTTGTGAAATCTTTTCTTTCCCTGAATAGCCTCTTTTCATTTCAGACCTCTCTATGAAATACTTATGCAAGCCTATTCTGGAAGTTGTGTTATGCTAGATTCAGGATTTCATGCTAGTTTTGGTTACTGTGTTATGATTCATGTTACCTTCGGTGCATCACCTAGTAGTTTAAATTTGCTTTTCATTATTTCCCTTTAGTTATCCTCCTTCTACCCCTTTTCCTTCCAAGTTTACTTTCATGTTAAAAAGTAGATAAGGTGATTATCCAAGAGGAACCAACCTAGAATCTGGAGGCTTCACTTGAGTTAGCAGAGGTCCCACAACCTAGAAGTGATTCCCATGTTATACTAGATTGTTAGGCTCAAGCGCTTAACAGGGTGCAAAATTTAGTGTATAACAAAAACAATTAATTATCAAATTACTCCTATCCATTTCACCAACAATCTTTAAAGGATAACCAACAAGAGTATATTTTAACTGTTATACACTAAATTTGCACCCTAGGTCAAGCTCTCATAGTCTTGATAATCTAGTATAACATGGGAATCATCTCTAGGTTGTGGAACCTTTGCTAACTGAGATGAGACCTCCAGGTTCTAGGCTGGTTCCTCTTGGATAATCACCCAAATTTGCTTCTTAACATGAAAGTAAATTCTTGAGGGAAAAGGGATAGAAGGAATGCATGCAAGGGAAATGACTGAATAAGCAAACTATCTTACTAGGTGATACACCGAAAGATATTATGAATCATAGCATAATGAGTGAGATCAACACACAAACTTAGGTCTAGGAGAACACAACTTTCTGAATAGGTTTGCATAAATATTTCATAGAGAGGTCTGAGATAGAAAGAGGCTATTCAAGGAAAGAAAAGATTTCACGAACAATAGCTTTCCTAAAAAATTAGACACAGACTACAACCTGCAAACAAACATTCACTTCTGCAAATGGGCACAAGAATGAGACAGAGTGACAAGGGATTGAAGAATATCTACGAACTCATCCAAATCAAATCATTCACAAGAGTACACATGAATTACAGAAAGAAAGAAGGCTCAAGAACCCTAAGATATCTCTGAAAACATTCAATATACTTAATTCAATAAGAGAAATTCAGACAAGAAAAAGCATGAGGACAGAGAGAATGTCACAGTACACCTTGTAATATCTGAATATCAATGAAAGATTACAGACTGTAAAAGTCAGAGGGCAGAAAATTGCCACGAATAACTTCTAAGAAAGGAAAACTCTCTCTAAAAAGCTTTAAAACTAACTATATATACATGTTCCTCCTAGCACGTAGCCTCAAGGAAACAATCTGATCAAATTAGGGTTACAATCCAACTGCAATAGAATAATCAAAAATCCTAATACTGTCAATTCTATTCATAAATGCATCGTGAAATATCTGAAATGATCTGATATGGCTTTAAAAATCCTTCCCATCGCCATAACTCTGCCTCTGTGAAGTCGGCTAATCCATCTACTTCTCTGCAAATCATTTCTGTCATAGCTGGCGCGAGATATTTCATCCACGGCCGAGATTCAAAATTGATTCCTCTTTAAAACGCAACTGTCGATCTCATCTTTGTCATGACTGCCTTTAACCCATGTCCTAACCCTACACTCACCTTTAACTCTGGTTTATTCAGAGACCTAATGACAATGCAGTCTCGTGATCTCTGATCTTTTTTCTTAACTGTGGTTCTCTCACGAGACCTGGCGACTACGTACATCTGATCAGGAACACCTGGCACCATGGCGTAATGTCTTATACATTAAACTTCGAGCACCTCTACTTCAAGCCTTTAGGCCAGCCACACGATCAAAATGGAAGATGCTCGAAGATTACCTTGGTGCTGACCTCAAACCTTAACTCAACTTACTTGTCTTTAACTCTGGGGTTCATTTGGAGACTTGGCAACTGTATAAACTCCAAGTCGCTAGATGATTTGCTTAACCATAGTCAAATCAGGAGATCTCCCGACTGAGCAAACGCGAAGTCTCGCGAAGATTTTTTAACCTTGGAGTTTATCACGAGACTTCCCGACTGAAGAACTTAACCTTAGTCGCTTGATCAAAAGGAATATTCTGATAGCATTAGGAGATATTGCGACTGAGTGAAAAGAAAATAAGCACATGGGTTTTAGGGATTTAAGTGACCAAAAAAGGTAATGGGAAATTAGAAAGGCCAATGATCACTTAGGGTATCATGAATTACAAAGGGTTTCCATTCTTAGCCAATTTTGCATGGGCAAGGCAGACAAAGCATAGAAAAAGGGTTGCAGAGGCACAACCAAGACCAGAAAATTTATGGTCTTCTTCACAGGCTAGGCTCAACCCTCATGGGAGCCTCATTTACTCCACCTATAGCCAAAATTTTCATAATGGGGAAAATTTGGGTAACATTAACATCCCGTGGGAGGCCATTGAAGAACCAACCTTATATTGAAAATCAGTAGCATATGATTTTAGTATTTTTTAAGGGATAATTATTGAGCATTCTTGGAAGAAAATATGATCAAATCCTTATTAGAGGAAGACCTCAAGATAGTGGAGGCAAGGTGCACAAATTTAATAACACCAAATATTTATCAAATGGAGGGTCTAAAAGAGAGAGTGAACCATTATAATCTTCCTTAGTAGATCCTATATCTAGTGAAGAGGTCATCTCTACATTATTAACAACTTCATTCACAACACTATCCTCATCCATATTATTATCATTACCATTTGGAGACATCTACATAACCCATCACTTTATCCCAATGTTGGGGTAAATATCATTTTTTCAAAATCCCCATTAGGCAAAACTAGAAATTTAGGACAATCTTTCCTTAAATGACCATTTTTCTTACAAAGAAAATAAGCATTTATAGTACAAGAAATTATATTTCTCAAGAAATAGATGTATTATCTAACTAAACTGAAATAACATCTGGAATGATAATAGATAGAGAAATAAACATTAACACTTGAGCATTCAAATGGGGGAGGGTAATCCTTGGCTCCTCAACCAACAAAAATTTCTCCAATGGCTTAAGAATGAGGAGAAGAATTTCCAAATTTTGGCGGATCATTCTTAAATTCCAAACTCCTAAATGGTTGGATAATTCATATGGAGCTACCCTTAGGATTCAATGGGTTTTCCTCCTTTGAACCATAGGAAACCAATGAGGTTTCATCCATTTATCTCAAGAAGGTAAGTGTTCCCATCCTCATATCCACTAGTTGAACATAAGTGCTCAAACTAGGTTTACAATTTGATGAAAATAGTCAAAGATACAAATTAATGAATTCATGCCAGTCTCATATAAAGGTTGAAGTCTTAACATGGCACTAATATTTCCTATAATTTTATAAGATTAAAAAATTAGACCATTAGTGATATACTTGGTTGATCAAGGAGATAGATAAAAATCTTTATTCAGATTGTGAGTAGTGAGGAAAAAACATGCTAGAAGGCGGGGATCAAGGAAATGCATAATTTAAAGATGCAATTGTAAGAGGGATCAATGAATCATAAGTTAAAGTGTTGAGTGGAGAGGTAGGAAGACTTGTGAAGGTCCAGGAAAGGAATGTGTGAATGAAGAAGCAAAGGTTGAGGCTTAGGAGAATGAGATACCACATTCTATGATGAATGATAAGAGAGTAAAAAAAACTCACAAATAACCAATGAGAGAGAGTGGGGATTGGGGCTCTAGGATACTTGATACCATGGGGATTGAGGAGATGAGATACCACATGTGACATGAGGAGTAGTAGATGGAAAATCCCAAAGGATTGCAAACAATATTGAAAGTGATCAAGGATTGAGGTATGAGATTACCAAGTATCATGCAGTATGGGAGAAGAATTGAGATTCCTTCCCGGTTTGGAGATCAAGAATCCCTAATACGACCACCTTTATGTAGGAGGGTTGGTTAAAATGTAAGGGCCCATAACAAAATGGGGAATGGGGATATAGGAATGAAAGGAAGACATGACAACATGAGAATTTTTGAAATCCTACCTATTGCTGCAAAATAAATTAGATGTGCTCTCATGCTTAGGATTTAGAGTATTATATAATACTTGAGAATAATAAGCCGCTTTGAGGGGGCAAACCTCCAAAAGCCTCCAATAACAACACAATCACAATATGATGCTACGTAAACACTACCTCATATATATACCTTAATCCATGTGTGACATGTAATTCAACTTAACTAGGGCATCAGTTTGCAGCGTGACGGTTCGTCATGAGCCCGATATTTGGATGGTCCCATGTTCGATTCCCTCCCTCCCCCTCACGTGGATTAGGTGGATGGTTATTGGAATGAGAGTTTTTCGCTGACAACACTGGTTCTTGGGCCCAATACACTTTCGCTTGGTGGTGCCGACATCTGGTTTGTTGTGCGTATCGTGAGGAAGGTACTGCTCGGAGTGTGGGCTTAGTTGTGGTGCTGGTCATTGTCAGTTGCGTGTGATTGTTGGCTTGATCCTCTGTTCGATTACCAAGGAACTAATTGGCTACTGCTCTCAGCTAGAATCTAGGGGATATAGAGAGGATGCCTTGGCACTCGTTTCAGAGATGAGGTCCTCCTTGTGACCTCATTGGTTCATAGCTCCAGTAAAAAAAACTGCTTACCTAAAAAAAATAAAATACGACTTAACTACTTATAATACTATATGAATGATCATATAGCTTAATTAAGAGTTATAGTTACCAAAAGTCGTTCACTCATATCCCTATCACACTATAGGATTAAGAGCATATAAGTGACCCCTATAAACACCATTCAAAAACTTTATAGACAAGTATTTATTCTCCTATGGTCAAGACCCTAAATGAATTGGTTCAATGACTTTGGAACAATGATTGAAGACAACAAGTAAATATGCAAAGATGCCTTATATGATGTATACTCCGATAATACTACCATATATGTAAAATGAATGCTCTCTATTTTTTTTTTGTAATGATCCTTATATTATTCTTAAATTTAGTAAAATAGTATACAAACCCACACAAATGTGTTGTATTAGAACAGTTTACAATTTTTCACAGGATCTAAATTTGAATTCTAAATTAAAGTTCAAATGTTGAAATCATAAAATGAATCAATTCTACCACTTATAAGAATGGAAAATAGTAATAGTGGAATGTTTTCTAAAATTGAAATAAAATCAAAAGAGAATAATATGGATATGCAAATTCCAACAATCACATTTTAAATGAGGGAATTCTATTTATGAAAGCAATGGATCTGCCTGCCTTCCAAGTAGAAAAGCTTCATTGAATTGCTTGCTTTATTCTTTGGATTGGCTGCCCATTCAACTTCCTTTCAGGACTACGAGGCCAAAGCACATATATCCAGTTCAGGGTCTACCTGGGCGCTTTTTACCATTATCTCCCAAGTATCTCTTCATTATTTTTCCTGATTGTAAAACAAATTCCATTGACTGCGATTGTTAAAGCATGAAAGCTAGGAAATAAACGCGTTTTGTCACCATTCCAATTCAAAGCCTTGATGCAAACAAAGGCATATAATTTAAACCAAAAACCAAACCACCATTTTCTTCTTCTGTAACCAACCTTCGATCTATTCCATTCTCAAAATGTGTTTTCTTAGATCATGAAATCTATGACAATAAACGATCGATTTTTGGAGTTTTTTGATCGAAATTTTGAGTCTTTTCCCGAGGCGTTGTGTGGGAAGAATTTTTAAAAATTGGGGCATCGGAGGTCTCGGAGTCGAATCTCAGTTTGGGTAGACTTTTTTCTGGTATGGCTGGTAGGGGCTACAGAAGGAATAATCCCTATCAGTATGGAGAAAATTATAGGAAGAACAATGAGAATCTGCGAGGAGAAGATTTTTCGGTGGAGGAAGACTCTTCATTGGCTGCAGCGATGAGAGATTCTTCTGCGCACAGGGATTCGTCTTTGTCGTCAGTGTATGGTGAATCGGCTTACAGGGAATCTTTCAGGAACAGATATTCTTCTAATACACCTTCGCCTCTACAGGTCTCTTTTCTTTTCTCTTTTTCTTTTGGCCATATATTGATCTTTTGTTGTAGATGAAACCAGTTGTGATTTTAGCCCCCATAAGAAGAAAAAAGAAAACCCCGCAAGCTTGCGAAGTAATGTTTGTTTTCAACTTTGTGGTTGTTGGAATTTCTTTTGCAGTACCCATCAAGAGAAAGGGTTAGAATATTGCAAATTGGCTTGTTTTTGCGCGTGCTGTTTGATGAAAAGCCTGTTTTTGCTGTATCTAATAAGGAAATGGCCTGCAAGATTCCAAATTTAATTTGCTTTTACACTTTATGTTTGACGAAAAGCCTATTTCTCATTACTGACTAATGGAAGAATATGTACAATTGTAGACTGACTGTGTCGTTATTGTTTCTTTTGTTTTCATTACGGAGAATTTTGAAAGAGATGTAGTTACGGAGACTTTAGTTCTCAGATATTAATGATGCATTGTTATATATATTTTTTGTTTATCAGTCTTGTTTTATGTAGACGCATTGTTATAACAAGGGTGAAACAGGGCTTTAGATTGCCCTTTTGTGATAAAATCCTGATTTCTAGGTGGTGGACCTCTGGGTTCAAATACATAGGTGACTGGGTTCAAGCTTGGCTGCTGGATTTCTCGAATAGGGACGACATTATAGGTGATCTCAATGACACGCGGATTGCATCTACTTGCTGGGGGTATTGCCTCAGCCCTGCAAACTTAGGGAAGTCTTAACAGCCTTACACCTAACTGGGTTTTGAAAAAGGATTTGTGATTGGCAATAGATGTTGAAAACGCCATGACTGCCAATTTAATAGTTTGCTCCTTCATTTTCATCGAGAATGCTTGCCTCCAGCCATTGGTCGGGGCTGCTCTCCAGTTGAGCTTTGGACACTGGTTTCCTAATAGGTATGAACTATCATTTGAGTCCGAACTATTGGCAGCTCGAAATCAAGGAAAAAGGAAACTGGTTTGAAAATGTTATGTTAGTACACAGTCCTGATCTGTAATCAGCATAGAACAATTCGATACAATTTACTACATGGACTTTCACATTATTATATAATTCAGTTTCTAGCTGCTGAAAAAACATACGGCATAGTACACGATAAGAGACAACATATATATACATATATAAAGAAAATCCTCCTGGTGTAGAAAAAATTGCACAAGAAAAAGGGTGACACAAATGTCCTATGATAAAGTACAGATCTACAGGTTAGCATAGAGTCTATGCTCTCTGCGCATGGGAAACACCATTTCTCTGATGTGTTCTATTTTCTTCTGGAAGTCACCAAGAGATCTGTCTCTCATGGAGGTGGTTGTATTTAGAGATCATGATGATGGTTGGACTCGCATATTCATAGGTTTTTGTTTACTATGCAGACCTATCTTAGTGGTGTGGAAACACAATTCTGTAGCTGCCATCTGTTTCAGGTCATTACACCACCAAAGCCAAGAGTGCACCAAGATTGATTGAAGCAGGCAGGACTTCCAGGAGAATGGATACATCCTTGGGTTTCTGGATTATTGGACAGAAGTAACTCACCGGCCAGAGATAATAACAGAAAAGGAAAGGCAAAGATCTAAAGACTTCATACAACTTGTTATTCAGTGATAAGAGATTTCTACAATCCATGATACCATGATGTAGCTGCTTCAGGATTAAATTGTGTAAAACATTTTTGCATCTACAAACGTTACGGATCGCACTCCATGATCCATCATCAGGATGAAGATACCCAAGAGAATGAAAAATATCACTAATACCACTAGTGAATAAAAACATCACCATTACCACTGTGGTTTATTAAACCATGCAGGATAATGATGCATGATTGGCAGTAATTGTATTGAATCAATGCATTGTCTATGAGCTATGCAGTGATGGAAATGCAAAGATCTAAATATACAATTTGTTCCCTGTGTCACAAAGAGTATCTTTATTTAGTTAAATCTGTATTTCAATTTCAGCAATATTTGATTTGGATGTCGTATCTTGATTGACTGGTAAAATTCAATTATACAGTGTAGATTAGTTGCTTTATTGTTGAAAATTGTTTAAACTCTAAGCACATTTCATAGCAAAGATTGACTATATGCCAATTTTAAATCCACTCAAATAATGACAAGGGAGCTTTAAAAACAGACTGACAATAATAAGGTCATTGCCTGATTTATGAAAAGTTACAGAACCATAACTACTAGATCTGCACTCTAAAAGCCTGGTGTGGGTTCAGGTATGCCAGTATGGCAAAAGAATATTGGGGTTGGGTCTGTTGGTACAAAAGGAATTCATAAATTTATATATATTTACATCCTAAAAATGGGAACTTAGTTCATAATACCGCATCCTAAAAACAGAAATTAAGCTCAGAATACTGCATGGCATGCATATGATAAACAAAACTAGCTTAAAAATAAAAAGCACTTCAATGTCAATTTTGAATGTCATGATAGATATTCATTGTTCAATATTAAAATAATAAATCAGCAATTAGTGTCATATGGGTCTTCATAAAAATCATTTTCAATCACATTGGATGACGTACGCAGATTGGAAGAATCACAATGAGTGCCACTGGCACTTCCACTAGAAGTATGCTGGCTTTACATCCCACAGCTTTGTCGCTCCTTCTATGTTGTCATTTTGTTTTTGTGAAAGAGGGTGCAAGTTGAAATGTACATAAACTAAGTCCTCTCCCTTTTCCGATACCAATCAGTTGCGCTTTACGAAGGAGTATGTACTCCTATACTGCTAAGATGAAGATAAATTGGCAACGTATTGAGATAAAGTTATAAAATTATAAATGAAACTTCAATCTTCAAAACATTTATTTCAAAACTGAAAAAAAAGAAACCGAAAGAAATAAAACTATAAATGCTACTTTTTGACTGCCCTTCCTTTTTATTACAATTGTAGTGGAAGTGCTTTTTGCCCCATAGGTTGATGGGTCATTTTGGGATTAGAAAGTCCCATTCCAGGATTCAGTGACGAGCTTGTAGGAAAAGGGTTCAAATTATAAAGATTCAGTTTATTATCTAGTGCAAATGAATGGTTCCTAACTGTGTGGTCCAGGATGAGTTGTACCTCATCATCCCTGCCTAAAGGGGTACCTTTATTTAGATCTCTATAACATACCTTCAACCCTACCAAACATAACTACACAAGAAATGAAATTAATAGGGGCATCGGTACACTCAAATTGTGGCTTGTACCTTCTAATCCAAAAAGCCAAAAGGTGGAGAAAATATGACCGACTGATTACATAGAGAGGAGACAAAGCCTTATTTGTAATAAATGGAGAAGCTTCTAAGACAAGCAACTACATAAACATAATGACTAGGTCTCTTACGTGGATATATTGATAAGATAGTTCACCAAAATTTATTTGTTCTTCTAGCAGCATTAATTGAAAGGCAATGTTTTGTGTCAGAAGAATAAAGATTAAATTTCAATAATCTCATTTAATATTCAGGAATTTAAGAAGGGGATAAATTTTGAGATTGTTGTCGTGTTCATTTGGCTTCTTTGTTGAAATCTAAACCTACTTTTATTATTGGTTTGTGCATAGAAAGCTTATACTCCAAATGAGCCCTCATCTCTAAAAAGTCCAACCGAGTCAAAGCCAGGCTTTTGGAGTGCACTTGCAAAAAAAGCAAAATCAGCTCTTCTTGAAGAGGGCAGTCCAATACAATCTCCCAAGTCAGAAACAAGAAGTGGATCCCACTTGCAACAAGCACAAGCAAATATTCAGGTAGGATCCTGAATGCAATCTGCAGATTTTAATTACAGGAGAACAGTTTTTTATCAATTAATAGTTATGAGGATTTTTGTTTTGTAATTAGAGGTCTTTGGGTTTTGCAGGCTAGCATGCCTGAGAGACGAAAGCAAACAGATGCCCCTGTGATACAGAAAGGGATAGAAGCAATTGCTTCTTCCCTTAACTTTATTGGTGGTGCTTTAGAGGTGAGTAGCTAGTAATTCAAAAATTTAAGAACTGTCATGTTGAATTTAACTTAGTGCGAATACTCAAAATTTCTGGTTGCTCTGAACCTTTGAATTCTTTCTAATTTATATATCAATATGAGAAAACAAGTGAGACAATATGAGATGCAGTTTTTTGTCTTAATATATAATGAAATTCTTAATCATTTTTTTCTGGTATTTTGATTTTTACAAATGCCTTTGGTTGGAGTATCTGGTGA
>MU225181.1:625875-649908 GCA_018584345.1 Thuja plicata | reverse complement strand
ATCTGACACTAGACGTTCCATAAAAAAGAAGAGTGATGGCAGTGCTGAAAGTAAAGCCTCAGACATTATTAACGGGCCTCGACAATCTATGAAAAAGAAGGCTGATACAGGTGTTGAAAGTAAAGCTTCAGACATTATATATGGAACTCGACAGTCTATGAAAAAGAAAGCAGATGCTGGTGAAACAATTAATTTCCAACGACAAAGCAAGAAAGCACCTGATGTGGAAACAAATTATGAGACACAACTAAAGGCTTCTCGCGACGTAAGGTGGCAATATGCAGAACTGGAGTCACAATTTACATTTTTACAATGCTTTATCTAGTTCATGATATTTTTATATTTGATTATTAAACATAATCGATGAAAGATGTTTAGGATGGTTATTTGTATGGCAGGTTGCAAGTGCAATGGCTGCAAAAGTTAAACTTCTTCTACGTGAGCTAAAGACCCTAAAAGCAGACCTTGCATTTGCCAAAGAACGCTGTGCACAATTAGAAGAAGAGAGTAAAGTACTGAGGGAAAGCCTCGAGAAGGGTGATAGGCCTGATGAAGATGACTTGGTGAGTTCCTCATTAGTTTAAATTTTTTATCCTCACACAATGCACGTGCTGACTGATGTTGTGCTAAGCAGGGTCTGTCCCAGTTTAGCTGATTTTCAATAAGATTAAGATAGTAAAAATGCATGTATATTGAAAGATGAGATTGTGTGTGGATTATAAGTAAGAAAACTGAATATCTTGCAGAGCACATTGCACATCACATCATGGTTCACATTTGGCAGTTGTTTTTTGTAGCATGGATGCAATCAAAGTTGATAGTTTTACATGGTCGATATGAATTTAAATTTTAAACTAATATTGTTATTCAATATCCAATAAGCCATAGTTACAAAAGGATATAGAGTGGAGACTCAGGTCCTTTATCATTCAAATGTTGGAAAATAGCTGTTTACTTTTTATTATATTAATTCAGAATTTGAATGAAATGTTCATCAAATTTTCAATGTATTTCTATGGGTACTGTAGTTAGAACATAGACTTACTATATTTTTGTAATGGATGTTTCAATTTTTTGATTCTAATGTCCTCTGCTTCTTATGTCTCCCTACTCTCCTCTTGTCAACTGTAGTTATTTGTTTTTATTTTAAGATCAAAATTACAAATTCGGATCGGTGTGATAATAAAGTAATCAACATAACTTTTGTTCTATTTTTCTTTCGATTCTTTTTAGGTACTTTCTGAACCATTTTCAGGAATGGGGGATTTGGTACTGACCATTTTCAGTGTATTGCATACATTGATTGCATAGAGCAATTGCGAGCATACACGTGGGTTTTACCCCTACCTCAGGACGATGAGCAGGCCATCACCAAATTATTCATAGAGAGGCACAGTTTGACTTTAATGGATGTCCTCTTGTTGCGGTTTTGGCTCATAGTTCATGCCTCTTACTGATTTGACATGCCTTTACAACCCATAAAAATACCTTGTCAATGTGGTAAGTATGGCAGATTCACAATTAAACCACGTATTGTGACAGTGACACTTATTCAGAGGACTGCAGATGACTCTTAATATGGAAGGAAAACTCTCTTATACCTTGATCACAGATTATTCTCTTGGAGAAAATACAACAATGACACGAGCGTAGAAGAGAGATAAATTATATGAACTCCCATCTATGAGCAAAAATAGGTCAAAGGGACTCAAAAAATACATTCAATCGCAACAGAGAAATAGGTAAAACCTTAGATTATTGGAATGTATTTAAACAGTAAGCAGAAAAGCAACATAAGCCTGACAAGAAACTTAAACCTAAAACAATTCAGACAATTTTTTAGGTTAATTTACAAGACAATTATATGTAACTTCCTAGATGAGAGAGATATTGTATAATTTGAAATTTATAGACATAAATTTTCACACCTAAAGCCAACCAACAATATTCAGATACAGAAGCAAACAAGAAATCATTTCCTTGCATATATCTGTTATGATTTTGCTTCAGCTCTAGATTCACTCACTTTCAGATTGGTTAGGTTCATACTAGAATTATTAAATCTGGTTACATTGTCTGGATTTGTAATTTGTGATTTGTTTCTATCCAATGGAGCGATGGATACTTTGTTCTATTAGGCCTGAGAAGAATGTATAAAGTTGAAGCGTGGATGTATAAGAGCGTTTTTTCGGTTAGGAACATAGAAGCAATAATCTGCAAAAAATCCCGATTAATCCTGAATCCTAGAGCCAGCCAATTTATTCTCTGAAAAAATCGTTGACCTCATTTTCAATGACCTTTTTGCATTAAAATCATATTAAAATCCCTAAAAATGGCAAAAAAAAAAATGTAAAAAATCATTGCAAAAACCTACAAAACCCTACCAAAAATTCATGAAATCGACGAATCACTCAGAAATAGGCTGATTTGAAGATGGAAGCGAAGTCAATGCGGAGTTGGCGTGAAAACAATTTGTTATTTTGTCCCTTTAGTTTTCTTTCCGACCTTTGGAAAACCCTAAACAAAGGAGCAATGGCGGTCATCAACCGAATTTGAAAGGGCCTCAATCATCTTGCATTGTGGGGGGCATGCGAGATAGTGTCGAAGCAGCTAATGAATTTGCTCTAAATCGCGGTTTCAATATGACCTGAGCTCTTTGCATGCCTCGCCCCATGGATTCTGATGCGATCAAATATTTAATTAATAGTATACACTAGTTTTAAAATTATAACTATTATGCACTATTATAGATGGCCCTTTAACGGGGAAGCAGCGAACCCCTATAGTATATAATTAATAGCTTTCTCAAATATTGAATTACCCCTACAAAACTCCTTGCCTCAATCACAATGAAAGTCTTGGACCACTTCAAAATGATTTCCACTTTTAATAAATTTAACTTTTGATAAATTCCTTACAGTAGCTAAATTGCTGTCTGATAAATTTTGATCTCAGTTACTTCATAGACTTAGCTAATATTTGATCTCAGACAACTATATGGTGATTGCCCTCTTTAGAAGTCTGGTAAGTTTTGATATCAGTTTCTTCATAGACTTAACTAATATTTGATCTCAGACTTAGACAGCTATTTGGTGACTGCCCTCTTAAAAAGTTATCTGAATATTTGCTCATGTAATCAGCAATATGAATATAAATGAAAATATCTATTTTCTACAATTCATTTTGATCTTAGGTACTTCATAGGCTTGGCTAATAATTGATCTCACACTTGGGCAACTATTTGGGATTTTTAAATTATAATTAATATATTTAATTTTATCATTAACATTGGTCTCCACCTAAAATATTAGTTGCCAAAACCAGTGGCTTGCTAATCTTTTACTTCAACTAGACAAGCATCTTTTGTTGAATTCTACCCCATATAAAGGACTTACCAATTGCCATTATGGAATATGAAGCATTGCAGTTTTGGAATATGATTTGATAAGCTTTCTCAAATAATGAATTAACCCTACAAAACTCTTTGGCTTAATCATAATGAAAGTCCTGGATCACTTCAAAATAGTTTCCACTTTTAACAAATTCCACTTTTGATCAATTCCTAACAGTAGCTAGGTTGCTGTCTGATAAATTTTGAGCTCAGTTACTTTGTAGACTTAGCTAATATTTGATCTCAGACTTTGAGAACTTTTTGGTGACTGCCCTCTTTAAAAATCGGATAAGTTCTGATCTCAGTTATTTCATAGACTTACTAATATTTGATCTCAGGTTTAGACAGCTATTTGGTGACTGCCCTCTTAAAAAGTTAACTGAATATCTGCCTATGTAATCAACAATATGAATATAAACGAAAAAATCTATTTTCTACAATTTACTTTGATCTCAAGTACTTCATAGACTTGGCTAATATTTGATGTCACACTTAGGTAACTATTTGGCGACTGCCGTCTTAAAAAGTTAACTGAATATTTGCCTATGCAATCAACAATATGATAATAAACAACAAAACCCATTTTCTACAATTCATGAGCCAAATTCTATATTAGTTGCTCTTATATCTCTATGCTATGGAAATGCCCTTAAGTTAAAAAAAATATAGTTTTTGTCTCTTTTTCTACTGTTTTTATGATTTTTGAAAATGTGATTTTTTCCTGATTTAAAAAAAAAAAACTTATACTTTTGGTTTGCCATTGAATTCCCCAAACAATTTTACTCCTATGGTTAGGAATATTCACTCAGCCTGCGTTCTCCAGGCAGTGTTCATTAAAATATGAATTCATACTTTAGAAGCTTTTCTTTTGGAAAACACTGACAACCCACCAGTTTATGCTTGCCAAGTTATATAATATATATTTTAATATTTATGCACTTTGTCCAAGTAGGGCTTGACAACATTGGTAGTAGGGAGCAGTTGAACTAGGTGAATGGGCTGTTTTAGCACTAAAGTGAAAGCCCATTGGTAGTTTATTGATAGGCATGGTATCACATCAGCCTCACTTAGAGTAGGCATGACAAGAATTTTGAACCTATTTAACATTCTTCTAGGATCCAAAGCATTAGAGATAATTTGATAAATGATAGAGACATCCTTAAAAGAATATGCCAAGTTTAGCAACTGCTTACTAAACTTTTCTCAATGTAACTAAGGCTAAATAACAAGGGCAGTTGAACATGACTTGAGTGGATAAAGCTAAAATGCTCATACCCCAGACCAGACTTCTAAGTACAAAATAGTCATCAAAGTGAAGGATTCTTCTCAATGATTCTCTTGTTGAACACACCGAAATGCTAAGAGGGGGGGTGGGAATCAGCATGTGATAAAATTTAAACAATTTTATTTGAATGAAGAGCATGAGAGGAAAGCATGTACCACAATAATGAACACAAGAACACCAAGAATTTTATGTGGAAATCCCAATGAGGGAAAAACCACGGTGAGAGTTAATTCACACTATATGAAACAAGTGTTACAATATTGTTTTAAGACTCTGCCTAAGGAAACTCACTGCTTGTGTAGAGCACTTGCTGAGCAAGATACGATGATATAAGAACTTGCTAAGGAGTTACACTATTTTAGAGAAGGATACATTAGGATTACAATAAAAATAGAAGCGTGAACTGCTATAGAAGAAGCATGTGTTATATGCTGAGGTTGTTTTGGTAAATAATTGAATGAATTAAATGAATGATCAAACGATCATTTATAGAGTTAATATTTACACAAGTTACAATATCGACCATTAAATAAGAAATAATAAAGTTATTATTAAGATATTATTCTAATACCCCCCCTTAATGGTCAATCTATCAACTACACCATGTTGCCCCCAGAATTTTACAAACTTGTTCGGGCTCAGAGATTTGGTGAGAATATCTGCTGTCTGATCTGCAATCGGAACATACAACAATTGAATTGATCTGTCTTCAACCAGCTGCGGAATGAAATGACAATGAAGGTTAACATGCTTGGTTCTCTCGTGGAAGACCAAATTCTTGGCCAATTTGAGCATCCCTTGATTGTCACAGTAAAGGAGTGTAAGATCTGCTTGAGACATTTGCATGTCTGAAAGCATCCTCCCAAGCCAAATTGCCTCACAAGCTGCCTTAACTTTTCCTCAGTTCTCAACTTCTGTCGAGGAAGCTTCTTCCTAGTCCATGTGACTACACTAGTTCCCAAATTGAAAACACACCTAGATGTCGATTTTCTGTCATCAATGCAACCTGCCCAATGTGAGTTTGTAAAATCAACGAGTCTAGGATCGTGACTTTTGTTGTATAGAAGACCAAAGTCAGAAGTGCCCTTCACATAACATAGCACACGCTTCGCTGCTACCCAATGATCAACCTTGGGGGCTGTCATGAAGCCTCAAATTTAGCTCATTGCAAAATTGAGTTAGGCATAGTAGCATTAAGGTAGATGAGACTGCCCACCAATTGCCTGAATGTTGATTCATTCACCACAGGTGAATCTGATTTGGCCGTCAGCTTCATCCCTTTCTCCATAGGTGTGGATGTAGGTTTCTAGTCTTGCATCTGAAACTTGTCCAGCAGACTGCGAACATACTTAGACTAAGATAAGAAGATACTATCTTCAATTTGCCAAACTTCAACACCTAAACAATAGTGCAAAAGTCCCAAGTCTATTATGTCAAAGGATTGACACAAACTTTGTTTGATCTGATTGATCAAAAGTACCGAACTACCAGTGATAATTAGGTCATCAACATAGACAACAACAAGAAGAATATCATCACTAGTGTTTTTGACATACAAATTAGAATCAGATGGACTCCTCTGAAAGCCATTATTTGTAAGATAACTGTCAATTTTGATGTACCAAGCTTGAGGAGCTTGTTTCAGGCCATAGATAGCTTTCACTAGTCTGCACACCTGATGTTCTTTTCCAACAACCTTAAAACTAGGAGGCTATATTATATAGGCTTCTTCCTGCAACTCACCATTGAGGAATACTCTCTTAACATCCATTTGATGGACTTTCCAACCAAACTGAGCTGCTAAGGCAAGGACAAGCCGTATGGTACTCATTTTGATTGTAAGAGCAAATGTCTTCTCATAGTCATTGCCTTCTTTTTGTGAGAACCCCCTAGCAACGAGCTGAGCTTTGTACTTGTCAAGAGTTCCGTCAGCTCTGTACTTGACTTTATACACCCATTTGCAGCTAATGGGCTTGTTCCCTGGAGGAAGATCGGAAAGAACCCAAGTGTTATTCTTTAGAAGACTATGATGTTTAGCTTCCATAGCCTTTTCCCACTTAGGAATCCCTTTAGCCTCAATGTATGTTTGTGGCTGAAAAATACTGTGAATGTTGGCCATGAGAGCAAAGTTGACTGTATTTTGCTGCTTGCTCTTGTTTTTGGAAGATCTACCCTCGATGAGCTCATTAGGATGAAGATCACTGATGGTTTTAGCCCACCATTTAGGTCAAAGAGTAGAACCAACATCAGATGCATGAGTGAAGTGTCGAGAAGCACCAGAGTGTATGTACCAAGCATAAGACTTCACATGATCTATAGGGGGTTTCTCCATGAAAGCATAAAATGCATATTCTTTATGTTCTGAGTGCTCTGGGACATTGGCCTTAGGTTGAGACCCTCCCTGCTACAAGCAATCCGATTTTGACAGTCCTTTATCAAGTGACCAAATTTGTGGCAATAGTCACACTGAGCTTTCTTCTTCGAGCTATCATGAGGCTGATTGAGATTTGCCTTTGTCCTTGTGAAAGGATTTGGCTGCGAATGCTTGTTCTGAGGAGGATGAACTTGCACTGCTACCAAACTGTTGTTTCCAATGGTTCTGCTGCAAAAGTTTGGTGCACAAGTCTGGAAACTTTAAGTCAACATCCATGGCAGTAATGTTGAGCGTTTTGATGAAGTGCTCATAGGATTTAGGTAGACTCTTCAGGGTTATGACTACCATATCCTCTTCCTCCATTTTTTGACCAATGGCCTCCATCTGATCTTGAATGTCCTTAATCTTTGTCAGATGCTCCTGTAAGGACATACACTCATACATCATGATAGAAAATAGTTGGTTCTTCAGGAAGAACACACAACTCTTATCTGATGTCTCATGCAGATCCTTCAAAATAGTCCAGATCTCTACAACTGTTTTATCGGATGGCACTTGTGACAGTTGATCATCAGTCATTGAAATCTTGATAAGCATGACCGCTTCTTGGTTGCGCTCGTCAAACTTATCTTGTTCTTGTCCAGCTCTGGTAGGACGAGATTGTTTACCCAAAATGAGCTCATCAAGGCGACGATAGTCGAAGATAGTCATCATTCGTTGCTTCCATGTTGTAATTTTTGTTGTTGAATCGTTGATTGCCTTCCAACATTATGTTGGTCAAAGACACCATCTACATGCTTTTTGAGGCACAAAAAATGAGAACTTTTGAAGAGGCGACAGATAGATGCCAAAATTTGAGGCACAAACTCCAATGCAGAAACAAAAGGCAGATTCAGGTACATTCTTCAAAAAATATGAAGTACGAATGACACAAATCCTGAGCTGCAAACCCCAAATTTTTTGATAAAGACTAAGAAATCTTCGCGAAAAACCTTCATAGAGTATGTAGGTTAAATTTGAATTCGACCAAAAAATTAGAGGGTTTTTCAAAACCCCTAATCGGCTGAGAAAAACGGTCTACAAACATTGAAAATGACAGAAATCAGAAAGGAGGTCGTAGGGTTGAAGAAAACCCTACTTGAGCAAAAACCTTGAAAGTGCAAATCATGAAATGCTATGGAAGCGTCACAAATTTTGAAAGGAAAACACGTTTTATAAAACACGAGCTATACAGAAGTCTAAAACAGCTCAAAAAATTTGTTTTTCTCAAATGTAGACTTGTAGAAGCTGAAATGCGAATATAAATCACGTTGAGTGAGCAAAAAAGAGTGTTGAGATGCGTCCTGTGAGCAGGAAAACAACAAACACTGGCCAACAAACCCAAACAAGTCCTGTCGGCTTTGTAAAACATGGCCAGAAAAACAACTCTCATTGCTGATAAAATGATAGAAAACCCTTCGTTTTGCTTGCAGAAATTCGTGGTGTGAAACCACTGACGACTTACAGTAACCTCAAACAAGAAAATGTCAACCCTATCCAGAAAGCAAAAACACGAAAACACATGTTTTGAAAGTCGCAATTTTTGAGAAAAATGGCCGTCGACGCTGCAAGAAAAAAGAAAATGATAGGTTGTAGAGTTGCAGGTTGAATCCAAAGAAAAACATACGATCCTGCAAAACAGTAGCCAAAAAAACCTAGACACCAAGAGAAGATTTTCGAAAAATACTACGTTTTGGTAAATAATTGAATGAATTAAATGAATGATCTAACAATCATTTATAGATTTACGAAAGACGATGTTTCTATAAAGAAATAATTGTAAATTAGAAAATATCTAATATTTACATAAGTTACAATATTGACCATTGAATAAGAAATAATAAAGATATTATTCTATTAGATGTTGCATTCCCTTTGTAGCACAATTATCTTTTCAAACTGACTTCACACATTTCATCCTTATTTGATTTGATTCTTGTCTCATTTTTTCACACCACTCAAATGATGCATCCTTTACATATATCCTCCGCTACACTTCAAAACACTAATCAGGTCAACATCAATAGGACCTAAGAAGAAATACGTAGTATCACATAGGTCGGCCTTAAATCAACTGATCCATGACACATAGAACATAGCTGACCATGCAAGGAGGTTACTTGATCCCAAAACAATCTCATTATGTTGGCACACTTGATACAAGATCCAATGCATCATCTTCAACATTTCAACAACTCTAATTAGGTTGGCTCAATTATACAACACCTTACAAGTCGGCCTCCAACACATGCAGGAGGATTATTGTGTTGCGGATCAACTCAGAGTATAACTATAGTCCATAAACATCTCAACATATCCTCCAAAGCAAATTAGATAGGTCAGGATCTGTGTCACAGGGTTCGCCGAATTTTCGGCTTCAAGTTCGAAATTCGGCGAACTTATAAAAATAATTGGAAATTCATTAAAATTCGTCTAAAAATACATATGAAACAGGTCGACTATAGTTTTATTCAAAAAAAAATGTGGAGAAGGTTTTTTGAATTTTCATATCGACAAATCTTCTATCGCTGGCGGCTACGACAAAGCAAATTTCTTCTATCCGCGTGACAGAGATCTGAACGACACAAGTTGCAGCAGCCGACGAACACAGGGCAAGGAAATTTGAAAATTGTGAGAGCCAGATCGACACATTTCTAGTTTCTCGTTTTCACGGACAGTCCCACGGGAAGAGCTTTGCACGATGGTTATTGTTTATAGATTTTAAGGAATGATTTTTTAATTAATAAATAAAATAATAAACAAATTAAATATATTTAAAAGAGGTCGATTCGAAATCTCCAGGAAAAAATCCTTTTCACTTTTTCGTCTTGAGGTTATTGTTTATAGATTTTAAGGAATGATTTTTTTTATATTGTTATAATGACTAAGGTTGAACACGTTCAAAAAAATCCTATTATTTTGGTAATAAGTTTTTTAGTTTACAATTTAGCATTTTAAAAAAAATAATATTTAGCATTTTTTATTTTGTTTTCTAAAGTTAAAATAAAAATTAATATTTTTTATTTTATTTTTTAGTTAAAAATATAAATATTATATCTTTATTTTATTTTTAAAATAAAATTTAGTATTTTGTGGATATATTATCTATATTTAAAAAATTTATATTTATACAAGGCGAATTTAATGTCAAATTTTTTTCCGAATTTTTTCTTTTGTCGAACTTCATCCGAATTTGATTGTCGTCGAATACGAATTCGAATTCGAACCTTGTGACTTAGGTCAGGATCAACTGCAAATTAAGGAAATTTTGCTGTCGGCCCAAACATCAACACAACTGTCAAAATTGTTATCCATTTGCCTTTGCACCAGCAGGGAGAAGCCAGAATCATCATGCTGACCAAATGAAGGCATTGCAGACTATCAACAACCTCTCTACAACCACCTCTCGAAGGAACCCCTCATGAGATGCTGGCGTAAATGAATAAACTTATTGAATAGATAGAAATAAGGGATAGCCTGTGATACTTTGACATATGAGATATAGCAATGCAAACCACCAATACTCTTGTAACTCATATCACTGAATCCTTATACCTTCCTGAACATGTTCCCAAATCTGCACAAGCATATCAATCATAGTGGAAGAATGTGAAGCATTCTAGTGAGTTAACTGAGACATATTACACAGTCAGACTATTATCTGGAGAATAGACAAATATAACTTTTGTTACACAAAAGCGTATCACTTGAAATTCAGGGAAAAGACTCCTTATTCACTATCAATCTTAACTCCAAAACCGCATATCCAAAATATGCAATGTGGCAAGATGCGGACCAAAATACTAACTCCTAGTCATAGAAAAATACATTGTTAAAGCCTTAGACATATTTCCTTAATTAGACAAGTATGCATCTTGTGATAAATATCAACCAACTACTTCTTTGAACATGAGGCCATCAACAAATTAAACTACATCCTTGGGCAAAGTTTAAAGCATATGCAACAGGGTGTTAGCATATACTTACCAAACATCCGGACTGATATTCTGCCATGGATACAATTGATGAACTTCTGGACTGTCTTGAATCATGCTGATTATATGCCACACTATCTCTCTCAATTGTCACCAACAACATATGCCAGCCTCTCCAATTACATCAATGACAACACCTATTGAGTTGACATCAATGACAACACTTTGCAGTACTCTGGTCAACAATCTCCCACTTTGTCATTGATGGCAACAAATCTTTTTTTACAAGTCTTCTCTTAACTTTATCTGTACGGATTCCTTTGACAAATAACCAACATGTACAATCTCCCCCCCCTTTGACATCAAGGACAAAGAGCATAATATCTACAATACCCCAAAAATACTACATATGCGCCCCCTAACTGTGTGCACTTATTACAGATTTATCCCCTTAGATAGAGATCCCTAAAAAATGATACTATGTACATGGAATCTTCAACTAGAAACCAAAATGATACTGTATTCCATCACAAGACTATACAACCTCAAGATTATCTCATCTATTCCTTTGCAACTCCCTTAGAAGGTAAAATACCTTTATACAATACCGAGGTGTGTCAGAGTTGCATCGCAATTTGTCTTAGCAGAGGAAAGAATCTGGTTCTGGCATTAAAATTGCATGTACAGATCCACAACCATATCTACATTATCAAGTACCCTTTATTTTTTCCTCTACCTGCTCTGCATCACCTAATGCTCCTAATAGAGAAGCTAACCTCAAGTTTACAGTTTCTCTTAATAGACCATATTGCTTCTTTTTCTCCTCTTTCTGGTCTTTCAACAAGGATAGGTGCAAATGAAATTTCTCCACTTGAGCCCTGGTGGAGCCATTCTTGTCCCTTGTCAGATCATATGATCTTGCCATTTGAAAAGTTTGTGACTCTGGAGAAAATCTGACTTTTGATGCTTTTTGTTGAGTTGGGCCATCTCAAGCAAAACTGGTAGAGAGCAGTTGCTTCATCAACACGATCTTTAAACTCCTTTATTCTTTTCTTTAATTTACTGTGTGCATTGGCACACTGGTCAAATACTTTTGCCATTCTTTTATCTTTCAACTTCCTCATAGTCTCTTGCTTTTGCTTTTGCTCAATATGTGAGGAGTATTCCTTAAAGGAATCCATCAAGAGTTTCAATTTTTGTTCCGGAACAAGAGAGGAATCCAAGTTCACCTCAGGTAGATTTTCTTGGATGATTTTTATTGCATCATCAATGATTTCAGTCTTCTCCAAACTTTTCTCTAGTATCTCCTTCCTTGTAGAAGAGTGCAAATGTCTCCAAGTTGTAGCTTATGAACTGGAGAGATGTTTGATAGATCAACTTGTCCCTCAAGAGTTGGAATTTGCAACAACTGAGGTATTACCACTAGTTGAAACTGTATCTGCATGGACAAAAATTCCTTCAATGAATTCCTGCTTCTAAGCTGCTTGCAAAAGCATCTTGCTTCTCATCTAATTTCTCTTTGGATCCTTGGATTTTCTCAGTGTTGTCATCCATCTCTTGTTGATTTCCATTAAGCACTATGTTCTTCTTTGCAGTATTGTCTCCTGTTCTCCAGAGTACAGGTGTTTTGATCTTCAAATGTATTTTTTTTCTCTAGAGGAGAGACACCTATTTCGTCTTGTTTTTCTCCACCAGGCTCCTCAGTTTGCTTATTGTTCTTCTCTATATCTTCTGTTACAGAAGTATCAAGGGTAGATAGGTCAATGTCCTGAGTGGATACATCAGGAATATCTCATGGCTCATCATCATTTGAAAGAGATTGCTCTTCAACAATCATTTCAGCTTTCTTCATCTCTTTTAAGATGCTAGCATTAGCTTCTTCATTTTGTCTCTCCATCCTTTCTTTCTCTTCTTTGTCCATCCCCATGAGGGTATTCAGTGTTCACCCTGTGTGTGGTCCAGAACTCTTCTGCCTGTCTTTGAGATAATTAACTCTTTCTTTATGGGAAGCGGATGATGCTGCCTTATCTAGTGCTTGTCGCCTCATTTCTGCCTCTTCCAATATTGCTTTTTGCCGATCTCATTTAGTGTCTACTAGACTCTTTGGAAGTTGGTCCAGGATTTCACTGAGAGCCACATTGTATGCCATCAAGTACATGAGTATTGCTCTTTCAATAGTGGCTGTCAGCAGAAGGCATGTCATCACAAAGATCTGTTGTATCCTTTAGTGCACCGGCTTGTGCAATTGCATTGAATGTTGGTTCTAGCTGTAGGGGCTCATGCTTAGGTGCATCCTGTGGATCCCTTTTTGTCTTCCTTTCTTTGCTGCCTTTTTCTTCTCCTTGTCTAGTTCTCTTCTTTCTTCTCTTCAACTTAAAATGACTCTTCTTCGTCCTCCTCATCGTTTTGTATATTCACTGGTTTAGCTTTTTCTCTTTTTGCTTGCTGCGTAGGCCTCCGTATCTTCCTTTCTGTAGTTTTCCTAGGAGCTGATTTCTTTCTGCGAGAAAGTGCTTGAGGAGGTTTGAAGGACTCAGGCGGTGCAGCAGTAACAGGGGTGGACCTACCTGTCCTTTTAGGTCCTTGCGGAGTTAGTGAGATGGTAGCAGAGACTTGTGGTACCACTGTAGGACCCATAGATGTTCCTTTTGGAGGAATACCCTTGTTCTTTTTAAGCTCTGATAGGTTCTTTTGAACCTTTTGTTCTATTACCTTATTCCTTTTCTGAATAATTTCATCCATTGTTCCAAAACTTTAAGCAGTGACATCTTTGGGTTTGTTAAGTAAAACATCAACCAATGCAACCCATTTAGGTCGAGCGACCTCATAAAGAAATTTAGGAACCTAGATTGTCCTAGGTTCAACTGCTTCCATGTAGCACCTATCTTTGTCCGCCATGAAAGTGATGTTGTTCTTGAAATTTTCAACTACACTAGAGGGTATTCTATGCTTTAACTGCATCTCACCTTGAAATGTTGCAAAGAAACTCCAAAATGTAGTAGTGCATTGTTGAGTATCCAAAAACCTCCGCATGTGATCTGTAATTTGTGCAGCTACTGGAATATCTTTTCTCCAAATCAGTCCTTTCAGACTAGGCAATTCTTTTAAGAAATAGAACAAAAGACAAACAATTAGGGTACGTACCGGAAAGGGTAGCCGGTCTCCTTTGTCTTGCGTAAATTCTCCTTTAATTGCTATTGCATGAGTTCACAGAGATCATAATCCTTTCCTTTCTTCACCATTTGATAGGTTGTGAAGATGGCAGTGGCAGTAGCAGTAGCAGACCCCTCTTTGTTTGTAAAATAAATTTTTTATGCGATACCCATTGTAGCATACTGGACCCCTGGGTCAATAATGTCGTCAACAGCAAGGGTTTGTTTGTCAGACCTAGTTCCAGTGAGTCTTATAACCTCTTCACTTTTCACAAACTTTAATGCATGTACATCTCCAGTGGAAAATAATCCAGTAACAGCTCTGGTTGTTTCCTTTGTAATCTTATAGGGTTGATCAAGATAAATGAAATCATCATGGATCCGACTCGAAGCAATTCTGACTCATTCGTCTTTGTAGTATAAACTGGGATAATCCTTCCATACATCCACCTTTGGTTCCTATATTCATGTAATCTGGCTTGAGTAGAAAATTGTTGCCCAAGAGATTGTTCCTTCTGAAATCTTCCAATTTTAAATGATCATATTCACCCAATGACATGTGAATGGACTTCCTTATATCCTCTGTGTACAACACATTACTTGGAATACTGGAAAATGCTCCATCCTTGTCAGTTAGCATAGAGACATCAGAGATTTTCTTGAAATTGGGCCTTGGTTTTTCAGAAACCTCGATAACTTGAGGACCAACCATTCTAGGGTTTAAATTTGCAATTACTAGGGTATCAATTAGCTATTTCAGTTCTTTCAAATTTCTCTTCTTCTTGGCTTGTGTCTTAATTCTTTTGTCATAGAGCTTTGTAAAATCACAGTGAGGTAGGATCCTTCAACATTCCTCCACAAGATGTAGTTCTGCTCCAGAATTTTGAGCAAATGTCATGATAACAATCTGCCAAGTGAGTCCTATGATTGGAAAGTTACTCTTCACCAGAAATGCTGAAGATTTCAGTAAGCATCTGCAATTACAACTCCCCATGAGCCAATACTTCCTTTTAGCTAATGGTGGATCCATCTGCTCCATCTAGAGTTACAGATCCATCTTTCACCTCACTTTCATCCTTCTTTGTGCATATCTTATCCATCTCCTTTTTCATCTGAACTGGATCAACCTTCTTCTGAGGAACAGTAGGTCTAACATTCTTCCCTTTGCAGAATTTAGCAAAATGCCCTAGTTTATTGTACTTAGAATAAACTGTACCATGTATGGACCATTTCCTCTTCTCATATTAGATTTATGCTCAACAGCCTTATGACCAAACTTGTTGCATGTATAGAAATAGCCATTGAAAGATTGACCAATCATAGCATTGTTCTTATTTATGAAATTATTCTTGAGTACTCTACTTTTGCATGCAATAGTTTTATAACCAAATTTATTGCAACCACAACACTGACCAATAAATGGTTGGGGCCTTGGAGGCCTAAATGAATTCACGTTCATTCTACTTCTGCATTTAGTAGGGGAGAGGACCCGGTAGTTGAGCACCCTAACTTTGTGGTTCTCAAAATCCTACATGGAAATTTCAAATCACTCCCATGTTTTTACAGCAGCTTACTTGGCAAGTCCCATGTTTATAACTAAGGTTTCAGGGCCACATCATCAAATACGATGCCAAATCAGCATGCTTTTTGCCAATGTGTCCAAAACAGCCCAAAAAAAAAGTGAGACCAATCATAGTGCATTAGGGACCCCCATACTTGTACAGCTGATGTGGCATCACACTATTGGTTACTTTTTAGGAAAAGGGACACATTTCATTCAATTATGGGTAGCCATCATTAGCAAAAGCAACTTTAAAGTCATAAATATTGGTACAATGTTGTTAAAAATATTGAATATTAAATCAGCAAGTGTGGGTATTTAATTAACAACTACTATCACAACTATTAGAACGCGCTCAACTACCGGGTCCTCTCCCCTAGCCTTGTGCCCAACCTTATTGCCAAAATAACAATTGCCATTAAAAGATTGTTAGTAGGTGGTTGGAACAGTTTGTTTTATTACGATGAGTAATTGGTAAAAATATGAATACTTTATTAACAAGAGCGAAGCTCAATAAATAGCTATACAAATTTTACAAAGAAGCAAGTTTCTAAAATAGAAACTGCCAGAAAGATCAAGGAAGATCTTTAACCAGATATTTACAGCAAGTTACCATATTGGGCATTAATACTAAAAATAATAAAATATTATTCTAATACCCTCCCTTAATGCTCAATCTATCAACTACACCAATAGAACCCTTGAATTTTACAAACTTATCTAAACTGAGGGGCTTGGTGAAAATATCTACTGGCTGCTCCGAAGTAGGCACATACAGTAATTGAATGGATCCGTCTTCAACCAACTGTCGAATGTAGTGACAGTGAAGTTCTATGTGTTTGGTTCGTTCATGGAAGACTGGATTCTTAGCAAGTTTGAGTACTCCCTGATTGTCTGAAAACAAAGGAGTCGGACCGGTTTGAGATAATTGCATATTTGCAAGCACCCTGCGAAGCCAAACTGCCTCACAAGCTGCCTTAACAGCTCCTCTATACTCTGCTTCGGTCGAAGAGAGGGCCACCGCCTTTTGCTTCTTACTAGTCCAGGTGATTGCACCAAAACCCAAACTAAACACATATCCAGAAGTTGATTTCCGATCATCAACTGAGCCTGCCCAATCTGAATCTGTGAACCCACTGAGTCTAGGATCATCACACCTAGTATAAAGAAGGCCATAATCTGAGGTGCCCTTTACATAGCGCAGGACACGCTTCGCGGCTACCCAATGATCAACCCTGGGGGCGGTCACGAAGCGGGATATGTAGCTCACTGCAAAACTGAGATCAGGTCTAGTGGCAGTGAGATAGATGAGACTACCCACTAGTTGCCTGAAGTTGGTTTCATCTATAGGAGGAGAATCAGACATAGCTGACAGTTTCAGGCCAGTCTCCATAGGTGTGGAAGCAGGTTTGCAATCCTGCATGCAAAACCTGTCAAGCAAGCTTCTGACATACTTAGACTGAGAAAGGAAGATGTTGCTGTCAGTATGCCAAACCTCAATACCCAAACAATAACGAAGAAGCCCTAGATCTGTCATATCAAAAGTGCTGCACAAACCCTTTTTAATGTCGGAGATTAATTGTGGTGAATTTCCAGTAATGATCAGGTCATCCACATAGACAACAAGAAAGAGAATATCATTACCAGAGTGTTTGATGTACAAATTACTATCTGAAGGACTACGCTGAAAGCCACGAGCAAGCAAGTACTAATCAATTTTGATGTACCATGCCCGAGGAGCCTGTTTAAGACCATTGAGTGCTTGCTGGAGTCTACACACTTTGGGTTCTGAACCAACAACCTTGAAACTAGGAGGCTGCGTCATGTAGACTTCTTTCTGAAATTCACCATTGAGGAAGGCACTCTTCACATCCATCTGATGGACTTTCCAACCATATTGAGCTGCAATGGCGAGAAGAAGATGAATAGTACTCATCTTAGCAGTAGGAGCAAAGGTCTCCTTGTAGTCAATGCCTTCTCGCTAGGTGAATCCTTGAGCAACTAATCTGGCCTTATATTTGTCTAAGGTACCATCGGCATGATACTTGACCTTATAGACCCATTTACAACTAATAGGTTTCTTCCCTTGAGGAAGATCTGAAAGCACCCAGGTGTGATTCTTCTGAAGGCTTTGGAATTCAACATCCATTGCTTGTTCCCATTCTGGAATCCCTTTGGCCTCGACATATGTCTGAGGCTCATAGATACTGTGGATGTTAGCCTTAAGAGAAAAATTGACTGTGTTATGCTGGATGCCCTTATTTTTGGAAGTTCTACCCTCGATGAGCTCATCAGGACGAAGATCACTGATGGTCTTAGCCCACCATTTGGGCCGAAGAGTAGGTGTGCCAACAGTAGGAGCGGGAGGAATAACTGGAAGAGGGAGCGAATCAGGATCAGGATCAGGAGGAAGGTGCTCATCAACTAGAGGAAACTCGGGTGGTGCATTGTTGAATATAGAGTTTGTAGCATCCCTCCCATCAGGTGAACCAAGAGGAAGATCAATTCCCAAGTCAGATGCCTTCACAGGCGGATCCGCAGAATTGTGCGGAGGAAATGGGCCGCGGTCTTCATCAAAAACAACATCATGACTGAAAAGAACACGATCAGTGTCAATATCAATCAGGCGGTAAGCCTTATGGTTGTCACTGTACCCTGTAAACATGAGCTTCTGACTCTTGGAATCCAACTTAGTGCGCTTAGCATCAAGAATCCATACATAAGCATCAAGAATCCATACATAAGATAAAGAGCCAAAAACTTTCAAGTGGCTGATCCGAGGTTTGCGACTAGACCAGGCTCCTTCAGGAGTCTTATTTTTAACAGCATGAGTAGGAGACCTATTAAGAAGATAAACTGCAGTGAATACTGCCTCTGCCCAATATTTTTTAGGAACGTTTCAATGCTCCATCATAAACCTAGCCATTTCTGTAATGGTGCGGTTGCGACGTTCTACAACGCCGTTTTGCCGAGGGGTGTAAGGTGTGGTTAATTGACGTTTTATGCCATGAGTGTCACAGAAAGTGGAGAAGGCAGAAGAACAAAATTTCTCCCCATTATCAGACCTAAGAGTAATAACAGAAGAAGCAGACTCTTTTTCTACTAAAGATTTAAATTTCTGAAATACAGGAAACACATCTGATTTTTGCTTTAGGAAATACACCCACATTTTATGATTGAAATCATCAATCAAAAGCAAGAAATACCTGTACCCAGTGACAAAAGTAGTATTCATAGGACCACATACATCAGCGTGGACCAGTTGCAGTACCTTAGAGGCTCGCCATGAGTCACCATCCTTGAATGGTGTCCGATGCTGCTTCCCAACCTGACAAGCTTCACAAATGCGAGGATGCTGAGTTTGAATATCAGGGAGGCCAAGTACTAAGTCGTCCCAAACAAGTTGTGCAAGATACTGAGTATTCAGGTGACCATATTGCTGATGCCAAAGACTGGTGAGAGAGGAAGAGTGGGCTGTAAAAGCATGCTCAAGAGAATCACCAGTGTCCACAAGTCGATAGAGAGCATGATCCTCAATGCCAACAGCAAGCGTGACGCTAGAAGCACGAGATCAACAATCGAGCACTTATGGGCACTAAAAATAACATCCAGGTGAGGAGAATGCCGCATAATCTGACTGATTGAAAGGAGATTAAGTTCCATACCAGGAACATAGTGCACATTGAGAAAGAGGAGACGCTGTCCACTAGACTCAATCTGAACATTGCCCTTGCCGACAATAGAATACTCTTCACCACCTCCAAAAATAACTAAGTCCGTGTAGGGAGAGAACTCAACAAACCAATCACGTCTGTGAGTGAAATGACGGGAAGCCAGTCTGGTATGACAATCTTTGATCAGATGACCAAATTTGTGACAGTAATTGCACTGCACCTTTTTCTTAGAGGTATCCTGAGATTGAGAAGGGCCCTTCTGCTGAAAGGACTAATATGACTGAAATTTGCCTTGATCCTTGTGAAAGGATTGGACTGCAAAGGCTTGCTCTGAGGAGGATGAGGTGGCACTGCTACCAAACTGTTGTTTCCAACGATCCTGCTGGAGAAGTTTGGTACACAACTCTGGGAGTTTCAGATCCACATTAGTCGAAGTAATGTTGAGAGTTTCTATGAAGTGCTCATAAGAGGATGGCAGACTTTTTAGAGTAATAACTACCATATCTTCTTCCTCCATCTTTCAATCGATAGCTTCAAGCTGATCGCGAATGTATTTAATCTTCGCGAGGTGCTCCTGTAAGGACATGCGTTCATCCATCATGATGGAAAACAATTGGTTCTTCAGAAAGAATGCGTGATTTTTGTCGGATGTCTCATGCAACTCCTTTAGATACTTCCAGATGTTGGCAGCAGATTTTCCATAGGGAATCTGAGGCAGATGATCATCGATGACAGAGAACTTGAGAAGCATAATAGCTTCTCAATTCTGATCGTCAAACTTGTCCTGATCTGCAGGGACAGAGGTCTGACGAGTCTCTGTGCCTAGAACAAGCGCATCCAAACGACGGTACTCGAAGATGGTCAACATGCGCTGTTTCTAGGTGTTATAATTTTGACCGTTGAATCGCTGATTGCCTTCCAACATCAAATTGGTGAGTGACGCCATCTGGCACGCTTCCCAATGCAGAAAAAGCGAGAAAGAGAGAAGAGCCGCGAAGACAAAATTTGAAACACGAATCCAAATGTAGAAAACAGAGGCTGAATCAGGTACAAACGTCAAGAAATGATGAAGTATGGTTGGCACGAATTTCAAGAAAAATATCTGGCTGACCCAAAAAAATTGACGAAGACCTAGAAGAAATTTGGGAAAACCTAGAAGGAATCTGAAATCGGATTTGAAATCCACTGGCACAAATTTTGAGGCAGGGAAAACGATGCACCCAAAAAATTCTGAGACATACCCAGTTGAGTTCTCAAGAAACTTACCAAGATTCTGTAAGAAGATTTGGGATTCGGCACGGAAAAAGAGAGTTTCAAATGAAACCCTAGCCGACAAATTAAATCTTCAAAAAAATGCAGAATTCTTGTCTAAAAATGGCGGATTTTCCAGAATAGGATAGAGAACGACCATAAAGAGGGTCGTTTGCAGCTGGATGCAAGAGACGTCGACCCAGAAGACAGTCGCAGCAAAAAACGACAAGAACAAACCCGCCCGCAGTTGTATCAGCAAGAAAAACGGGCCGCCATTATCAAAAAAATGGGCCGCAGAGCAGAAATGGAGGAGCCACGACCAGGATAAGGCAAATGCAGGAGTGCGGGCGAAGAAGAACGTGCGTGGATGAAGGCTACAGTCGACGGTAGAAGGACACGAACCAGAGGTCGCGTATGCAAACGAAAAACCCTTTACGGGTTAAACAAACAGATTTCTGCAAAAAACGCTTCTAGAGACCAGCGTGTTTTGCATATATTATACTGAGAAAACCCTATACGGGTTCCAAGAGTAGAGCCACAAGCCCACAGAAGAAGTTTTGGAATTTTTTTTAATAAGCAAATAATTTCTAAAGTGAAATTATTAAAATTTTCGTAAAGATTAGAGAACTATGCTCTGATACCATATTACGATGAGTAATTGGTAAAAATATAAATACTTTAATAACAAGAGCGAAGCTCAATAAATAGCTATACATATTTTACAAAGAAGCAAGTTTCTAAAATAGAAACTGCCAGAAAGATCAAGGAAGATCATTAACCAGATATTTACAGCAAGTTACCATATTGGGCATTAATACTAAAAATAATAAAATATTATTTTAATATGTTTAGGGACCAACTTTCTGAAGTTCTTATGGTTCTGGATTTGCTTGAAGTTGTTCTTCCTTATTTCTTCTTGGATTCATCATGAGCTTTTTCTTTTTCCTTCTTATCAGCTTTATTTTTTGACCTTTCCCTTCTTTCAAAACTTTGACCTCCCTTATCCCTTTGTGGTTTTTGACAACCGAGTATCTTATCAAGGGTATCATTGCCAATTTTGAGTTTTAAGCTTTTATCAACCTGCTCTTTTTCATTTTCTAATTCTTTTCTGAGAGCAACAATCCCTTCAAGCTTGGTGGATTCAACAAACTTATTATGAAGCTTTGAATCCAGACAATCAGCAATCCTCTTGCCTTCTTCAAATTGTACTGTTAAAATAATTATTTTATCTCCCGCCTTCTTGAATTTGATCTCATATTCTTTGTTTGCTTCTATTTTACTCTTCAACTTGATGATTTCTTTCTCCGCTTTATTGAATCTGATCTTATTTTCTTCACATTCTACCCTTGCAACATCCACGTCTTCAAGAGCATATTTGAGTTCTCCCTCAAGATCTACATCACAATCATCAGGATGGATATTCCCTTTTGGTTCCATTGCCTCAAGATATTCTTCTGGGAAGATTATTTTGTTGATCTTAGCTTCAGACCCCATGTGTTCAAATGTAGGATCTACCTTCAGTTGTTAGACTGTTGTCTAGGAACTTGGCTCTAATATTAATTGTTGAACACACAGAAATGCTGCTGAGGGGGGGGGATCAGAATGTGATAAAATTTAAACTATTTTCATTTGAATGAAGAACATGAAAGGAAAACAGGCACCACTATAATCAACATAGGGACACCAAGATTTTTATGTGGAAAATCGAATGAGGGAAGAACACCACGGTGAGAGTCAACTCACACTAAATGAAACAAGTGTTACAATAATTGTTTTAAGACTCATTGCCTAAGGAAGCTCACTGCTCTTGGAGAGGACTTGTTGAGCAAGATACAATGATATAGGAACCTGCTAAGGAGGTACACTATCTTAGAGCAGGATACATTAGGATTACAATAAAAATAGAAGCATGACCTATTGTAGAAGAAGCATCTGTTATATGCTGATGTTGCAGTCACTTTGTAGCGCACTTATCTTTTCAAATTGACTTCCACACATTTCATTCTTGTCTGATTTGATTCTTGTCTCTTTCTTTACCACCACTCAGGTGATCCATCCTTCTTTATATTTATCCTCTGCTACACTTCAAAACACTAATTAGGTTGGCATCAATAAGACCAAAGAAGAAACATGTATAACATAGGTCGGCCTGAAATCAGATGATCCATGACATAAAGACCATAGCGGACCATGCCAGGAGGTTAGCTGATTCCAAAATGTTAAGTTTTAGGATAGCTGCAAATGTAATAGCACTCTATGTTTTATGTGCTTTCCAAATGCAGCAATCTCTCTTTCATTTATATTGAGAATGAGGATAGGAGAGACATGCCCCTTCATGGGACATGTCTATTCATTATTACGAGATTAATATATTGACAATTGATTACACACACACACACACACACACGTAATATCTCTGAATCATTATTATATTAATTTCTCCTAATACTATTTTAAATATATATATATATATATATATATATATATATATATTTCAATAGTCTCATAGGATTTATTCGACAGAAGCTACAAAACATCAACACTCCCTCTTAGCTAGGGAGGATAAAATCCATCCAAGAAAGCAACACAAAGTTAATTGTGAAAGTTTTATTTTGATATCACATTTCTGTGAGATCAGAGATATGGTCTGACCAGGAATATCAAGTCTCACGATATTCACCATAACTCATAGATTCATAAAAATATCATTTCATGATATTGAGAGCATTGGCCTGCAGAATATCAACTCTCAAGATATTCACCAAGTGCTCAGAGTAATGGCCTACCAACATCAAATCTCATAATGTCCACCAAGTACTCAAGAGTTCATAAAGATATCATCTCATGATATTGAGAGCATTGGCCTACAAAATATCAACTCTCAAGATATTCAACAAGTGCTCAGAGTAATGGCCTACCAACATCAAATCTCATGATGTCCACCAAGTACTCAAGAGTTTATAAAGATATCATCTCATGATATCGAGAGCATTGGTCTGCAGAATATCAAGTCTCATGATATTCACCAAGTGCTCAGAGTAAAGGTCTGCGGAATATCAAGTCTCATGATATCCACGAAGTACTTAACAAATGTTCATAGGTAATGTGCATTTACCATAAGAACATTCACATCATCTATTATGATCTGTTTCAGCCATCACAAGATGTCTATCACAATAGAAGATGCCATCTATCATGATCTATTTCAGCCATCACAAGTGTCTATCACAATAGAAGATGCCATCTATCATGATCTGTATCAGCCATCATAAGATGTCTTTCACAATCTAAGTTGCGGATGCGAGAATCGGGTGTGCTGATAATTTTTTTTTTGAGGGATGCGGATGTGTTTGAATGCGTTTTTATATATA
>MU225181.1:538345-554938 GCA_018584345.1 Thuja plicata | reverse complement strand
CTCATTCCTTTTGCCTCTTAATCTCCTTTACTCCCACCAAAACCCTACCTAACCTTTAATCTCAACCACTCATTTTCCACCTCTTAATCTTAGCCATCCATTTTTCATGTCAATTCCATAAAAGGAGACCTCACTCCTCATTTTGCAACTAGAAACTAGTGAGTAATTTGAGCATTCTTGCATTCTTGAGAACTTAAGCACATTTGAGCACTTAGTTTAGATCACATCTTTTGCATGATAAGCTAGGTTCATTTTCATAGTTTAGTTTAAAATCTTGCATGTTCATCATTAGTTTAGTTTTTCATCACAATCTAGTTGTTAATCTCTTGCATTTGCATTCTTAGTATAGCTTTTTCATTTTGCATTCATCATTTGAGAGATTTGGGACAAGTTCCACATACTTGTGCTCAAATCTTCATCATTTTGCATCTATCATAGTGGGATTTATTACATTGTGTTGGGAGAGCACACCCACAAAATATCTAAGAGAAAATCAAACAAGTCTTGGGTGCACTTGTTTTAGCTCATCGGAGGTTGTAGTGAAGATTAGGTTGTATTTCAAGTTCTTTGCATGCTCTTAATATTTGTTATATCTTGTATATGCATGTTTTGACTTGTTGTGCAGCTGCAGGAATTTTCATTGCATACAACAGTAAATATGCAGAGTATACCGATCAATCCAGAAATGCATATGTAAAATGTAAAACAGTAAAGTAATAAACCATAAACACATAACACAAGGATTTTAACGTGGAAACCCTGTTAAGGGAAAAACCACTGGGACCGGTACCCCAAATTTTTACTCTTTTGAAGTGAGCTCTGTTAGGAGCCAACCCTGTTAAAGGTTACAAACACACTTTTAGGTGTGACCTTGTTAGAGGATTTAAAAATAGTTTGTCAACTAGTATCTGGCATCTAATGCCACCATCCTTGATCAAACTCTCTTGGCCTTTCAATAGGTATCGGGCATATCCAATGCTAATTTTGTGATCAAAATTTTTGATACTCCTTGAGATGTATCTCAATTGTAAAAGACTTTTAAGTCCTGCTCGGTTAAGAGGATTTATGCTTCAATGGTTAAACTAAAACACTAATGATCTGTTCATACATACAACTCAATTGCGGATTTTCAGATCTATTGTAAGTCTATTACCTCTTTGATCAATATAATCACTTATACCTTTTCTCCACATTGTTATGCTCTGTGATGCTTGTCTCACTGTTCGTCGGTGTCTGCAGAATCTAGCTATTTCCTCAGCTTGTTGATCAGGATTGAATGAAGACTTTCTTCTCCTTCAGATTTTCTTTAGCATCTTTCCTCTTCTCTTTTTCTCCTCACCTAATCCCCCATTCATAATGAATTGGATTTGTCTCTATATAGACACGATTTCCCCTTTTCTTGGCTTTCTTGATTCTTGGCATGTTCCACAATTCTCGCCAATAGATTTAAAGAAAACTCCTGAGTTATCTCAAAGAGATCTTCTTTCCAACTAGACAAATCAGCTTTAAATCAATTACTTATCTCTGGCTTTATCTGGATAATTAAAACAATGATAAGTATCCTTTAATTCTATCTTTAGCTTCTTGACAGCTAAGCATTTTGTCATTTTTTGAACTCTCTGTTATGTCGGTCAACACTTTAGTTAGCCATCGGTGATAAATGATTGTTCCATTGGTGTGACTTCAGTTGTCATCAGGATCTCAGTCCTTGTCTTCTCCGTCGGGCAACACTGAAATTATTTCCATCGGGTTACTCTGTGCTTTGCTCGTCGGTCAACGCTGTAACTTTGCTCGTCGGTAATGTTGTACATTAGCTTGTTGGGTAACACTGTGACTCTGTTCTTTTACTCTGACCGTCAGTGTGCACTCTATCGGTGTATGTAGTCACTTAGTGAATACTTGACTTGTATGCATTATTGATAGCATAGTCTTGATTCATCGGTTCTTTGAAGTCGTTGGCAGTATTAAAATGACAATACAAATTATATCAAGTTGACATCAATGACAATACAATACATTAACTGATTTAATGGCTTGCATGATCATCAACTTAATATGTTCAAACATTCAATCAGTTACATGTCATCAGTGTGTATGTGTGTATATATATACACATGTGTGTATATGTGTATACATGGATACACAATTGTATGTGTATATACATACATGTATATATACACACATGTAAGTGTGTATATGTGTGTATATATACACAAATATGTGTATAAGTGTATACACATGTGTGTGCATGAGTGTATATATATACACATGTGTGTGTGTATACATGGATACACACTTGTATGTGTATATGTATGGTGTGTATATGTGTATATATATACACACATGTGTGTGTATATGTTTATATATACATAAATGTGTGTATGCATGTATATATACAAATGTGTGTATATGTGTATACATGGATAGACACTTGTATGTGTATATACACACATTGTATATATACACATGTATTTCTAATACATTTTGTGTCAATTTTCAACCTTTAATTAGTCAATTGTTCGACCCAGCTTCGTCAAATAATCCACCAATTGTTTCGTCGCTATTTTACTAGTCAAAATTGTGACACATCGTTGTTCATGTCAAATGATCTACGCTAGTATTGGTTGAAATTGATATTTGCAATTGACTAGGTTATTTGATGAACTTTCGACCAATGTTGGTCGAAATGTTTGGGCCATCCGACAAGGATGCCAAACCCGCGACGCTGAATTTTGACACATAATGGTCGATATGTAGACTATTGTTGGTGAGGGTTTTGACCAAAGTTAGTCGAAAGTTCAACCAATATGGACTCAACATTGAATCCTTTGGGCCATACCCAAGATCCAATACCCTAGCACACCCACATTAGGCCTAATCCTTCCTCATGTACAAAGCAACCCATAACTCTTCTCACTTCCATGACTCCAAAGGGTGAAATAGTCCTTCTAGAGGTTTCCAAACAATAAATTTTCAAGTTCACAAGATTCTACCATTCACCTATGGCCTTAGCCACTAAACCCTCACTCCTAGGGTCACACATCTAGGGTCTGCTCAGCAAGACCTCTAAACTCATCTCCAAAACAAAATAACTACACAAACACTTCACAAAGGCTCCCCCCATGCATTATCCCCCACTACTTCCTTTCATCCTCGAAGCAATCCACCTTTATGTTGACTGGTGTCAACCCCAAGCTTATTCTCAGTCAGCATCTATTACCAGATCTGGTTGTTCCAACACATCCTTCAATCCCTGCATAAGATGAATATAGTACAAGTATATACTACATAGTTGTACTCTCCCACCAATCATAGTGACCATAGGGGGTGGGAGAGTTACAACATGGTAGAAAACTTCAAATTCTTAAACTGACTGTATCCGTGAACCAAAGAATGAATTAACAGAGAACAACTTTGTTTTATTGAATGAAAATTTTGTTACATTGATTGGTCAACTCACACAAACTCCACATATCTTTGATACGCGACAAACTCCCTTCTAAATAGCCATACAAGGCTAATAACCCCCTGCATAGCCATAACAGTCAGTTATCTGACTGTTACCATTTAGTTACAAACTTAAAATTTGTTGTCTATTTGACACTAAAGTGTCAACTTTGACAACTTACAATCATTAAGGGGCTTATATCATATTCTTAACCTTTTCAAAGGTCTACTACCCCCGTTAACCCCCTAAAAAAACCTTAGATTCCCTTACAAGCCTTACTAGGCCTAAGTTGCCAACATGGGCAAACTCCAACTTTTGAGCACTTTTAGTGCTTTTACAATATTTAATTGGCTCTAGTGGCCACATTACACTTATTAAAGACCCTATAGGCCTTTAGATCCCTTTTCTAGACCAGGATCAACAAAATGACCCTCAATGGCCCCTTTTAGGTGCTTTTTAGCCTTATGATGCTATTCACTCCTATTACATTGCCTTTATAGTTTAGGCTCATTATCTTAAAATGAATCACATACAAAATGGATCATAGATCCAATTACATTCACTCTTGATCTTTCAAGGCCATTTGTCCTTCATGAGTCTACATGAATTTCCTTGCATGCCCCTTGCTAGCATGCCCTACACCAGTTGGGTATCTTTTTATATGGGAATCTACATACTGTGACAATTCTCTGCATTCTGTGTGATTCAAAATCATGTGTATAGAAATATTTGTATGTCAACATTCATTTTATGATTATAACTCTAATATTTTAGAGCAATAGTTAGAGGTTAATAAGTAGACCAATGAAAATGGTGGGATTGTGGGTGAGTTCGAGGCTGTAAGATCTAGGAACCACATCTATGTTTGTAATGACCTCCCTCATTGCAATTAAAAATAGAGAACAAAAATTGTAAGTAGACCAATGTAGATGGTGGGATTATCAGTAAGTTCGCGGGTGTAAGGTCTAGAAACCCTGTCTATTTTTGTAACAATCACACTTACAACTAGCAAAAATGGAAACCCTTGGTTTGTTCCTCATGATTCGTTAAAGACATGTTATTTAATCGTGCCACTTCATTTTTTGTTAATTTCCTATTTTCTTAATCTACTCATACTTAGATTCACTAATATTTCCAAGTAATCATTAGTGAGCAATGGGGATTTATTTGGAGTTTACAAAATCTTCATGAATATATTATCTGACTAAATTATGATATTGGTAGATTCCTTCTTAGGGTCTTGTGGTAGGGTAGGATCCTCATTGCTTCCGCTTGTCCCTAACAATAATCTCCTCCTTTCTTCATAATTTCTTGTTGTCTATAAGTTATTTACCATTTCCTACATTTTCTTAATTGTGGATTTTTGTTTTCTATGATATTGTCTTCTCTAGGTCTATTCATTTCCCTTTTTGTTTCAACACAACCCACAGTGGCATGCTCATCGACACTCTTAATGACAGACTCATCTCTTCTTCTTTATGTCTCTTCTCTCTCTATTATTTGTTTCATCTTTATTTCTTCTCTTTTAGGGATAACCATCTTTTGTTTCTAAGCTTTTTCATTACTTTCTCTTGAGTTATTATCTTCTTTTGGCATGCGTGCTCCATTCTTTTCTCACGTGTGAACCCTATATTGTATCTCATGGAGATTATTTGATTTAATCTTTGTTACATAAATACTAAAAACTAAAAAATAATAGTCTTATTCTCTTTGTTTTTATGATATGGTTAAGATGGTACAATTGTATAAGCCTTATCCTCTTTGTTTTTATGTTATGGATAAGAACACTAATGCCATTATATACATAAATATAACAGTCTCATATTTTTTGTTTCTATGACACTAATAAGAAGGATGGTTCCATTATCCTTTTGTATTTATGAGTTTATGACACACATAAGAACAATAGTACATTGTGATCCCCTTTCCCACAGTAGAAAAATTGGGCTTGTAGATTTTTTTTGCCCCTATCTTTGCCTAAATAAATGAAATAGAGTTGAAGCAACGAAATAGACCAAGGAGAATAATGAACATGCGGCATGGAGAGAAGATCTAACTCTTCTTGAGGGTCCTGAATGAATGATCTTGAATCATTCCACTTAAAAGCCCTGAGAAATGATGATTCAAACCCATACTGAGATGGAGATCCTTATGATGATGGGCATGGAACCATGAAGATTATTTGATCAAGACATAATCTCCCATTTTATATGGAACTGAAGTGGCCCTCAAGTACCAGATACTTAGTCAGACACTAGAGACATACTTGAATTTACTAGCGGGGCTTCAATAAGGCAACTTTGTGATTTCCCCTTCTGTAACTAAGATTTCCTCCGGGTCCCTAAAATACTATGGTAGTGACTAGCCTCCTTATTCTAGCATCATTATAGCTCTAGATCTCATTAGTCACTTCCTAAAGCGAGCCCCTACAACACTTCGGCAAGCCTTTCCTTGGCAACATTGTACCTGCTATTTGAGTTAGTTTATTTACAAATCCATATCTCTCATCATTTTGATCCCCAAGAGAGGGTTCATAACAAATGGTATGATACACCACAAATTAGGAGAATTTGCACCTACTTCCATTTTCCAAGCTAATAAAATGCTTGAAATGAACGATTCACTTATATGATGAACCGTGCCAAATATACCATCTATTACATCTATTTGCAAACCAAATACACCGTCTATTACATCTATTGAATAAAAGATTGTCTTTAGTTAGGGTGCACTTACAGGTGGTCGATTCAAGGAATTTGTGGCCCTCCTTCAACTCTTATTTGGTGTGTAATGACATTTCTCTGCTATGCCCTCTTTCAGCTCTGCCGCACAACATAATGAATTATAATGAAACCTTTTTTTAAAATTTATTCACGTGTTTGTCTAAATTTCGACCAACTGTCCTGGTCGTAGAAATGTAGATGAATATGAGCATGGATTAAAAAAAACAAAGTTTTCGTTCTACATTCCGACTAAGCAAAACCATTTTGCAAGTTCGTCAGAAATGTTGGTCGATAACTAGGGTCAAATGTACTAGTGTATATGTGTATAAACATACGTGTATGTGTGTATATGTACACAAATGTGTGTATGTGTGTATACACACACATGTACACACATGTGTGTATATACACACATGTATACATATATACACATGTATATATACACACACATGTATGTATGTATATATACACATGTGTGCATGTTTGTATATATACACACCATATTCAAAGAAATTAAAAAATAAAGAATCAAAATTCCTTATGCATCTTCTCATTCATCTTTCGGGTGAACCAAACATGTCAACCCATATTCCAAATTTCATTTTGAGGATAAGCATCTCCCTGAATTGCAACATTTTCCAGAATTGACCATATCTAGGATATGGTATTTTAGTACCCAAATGGGCCCTTAGTTTATTTGGGTATTCCTCTTTCGGTTGGAAGACATCCCAGATCCTCTTGGCATATATTTCTTGACAAGATGTGCCATAATTTTAATCATTGGACTCATCGATGATTATCTACAACTTCTATTTTGACTCTTTTAAAGTCAGTTATTCAAGCTCTTCCTATTTAAAAGTATTTTTTTCAGGTTGCTCCTATGTATTTTCTTTAGGAATTTGATGCTCTCTCTTGTCGATTTCTTTGGAGCGAAAATTTATCGATTACTAAATGGAGCTTGGTTAAATGAGATACTATATGCAAACCTAAGAATGAGGGTGGATTTGGCTTATGTTTTGCTATTTTAAATGGGAAAGCTCTTGCTACCAAGTTATACTGGTGCTGGTGTTCTAGCTAGAATCAACTCTGGGCCCGTATTCTCACCCATAAGTATCTTCTAGGTGTTAGTGTGTTTGATGTTCCCTGCTTTCCTTTGGAGGGGAGAGGTTTGATAATCTGGAACACTTTGAAACTTGGAGCTCATTTGGTTATGAATGGTCTCTTTTGGATCTGTCATTCGGGATCTCAAGTTCTTTTTTGGCTGGACTCTTGGGATGGTCACCTTTCTTTCCTTTCTACCCATCCTCACCTTCAGGCCCTTTGTGATGTCTTTACCATTGCTGATTGGGTCACTGTTGACCATTATAAGATTGCCCATACTTGTGGGTCGGCAATCCATTTTCGTTGGAAACATTCTTTTGAATGACCTTCAGGAGGATCTGAGGAAGATAGGCAGGTGTTGGCTCAGATTTCACTATCTTGGGAATGCACTTCATTGGCTAGGAATAATGTTGTCACTTGGGAAAGCAGTGATTTGTCTAGAAAGTTTTCCATTTCTGTTGGTTAAGTTGAGCTAGTGCGCTAGGATTTTGGGGACATTCAGGTTCCTTGGTGGAAACATATTTGGTACAAGTTCTCATGGCCGAAGTGCAATTTTTTATGTGGCTTGTGATCCATAACCAATGTCTTACTTGGGATAATTTATGCAAGCATGGCTTTTAGGCCCCCTTGATGTGCATGTTGTGTTGTAATAGTGGATAAATTCTCGCTCATATGTTTTTCCAATGTTCCTTCACTAGACATATTTGGAACATTTGGTGGGATGTGTGGAATCAAGCTTGTTGATATGTCTCTTCTTTGGTTGAGTTCTTTGTTCGATGGACCAAAGCTCCTGTCAAGACTTCTTTTCTTCAAGTGGCTTGGACTCTTGGTCCTTTTATTTTTTGACATATCTTGTTGGAAATAAATTTTCATATTTTTCAAGATGTGTCTTTGGGGGCTCACCACTTGTGGTGGAAGATTCTCCATTCTTTGCCCAAGAAACTATTTCGGCAAAATGTGAGTTGACAGAGGCTATGGATACTGGCGATGTTATTTTCTATAACCACCTCCATATTTATCCTAAAAAGGAAATCTCATGAGAAACAAATGTAGATACTCTCTTCAGAAGATTAATAGGGTGGGGAGGTGGAGTCCCCCTCCGTAGGGCATTCTTAAAATCAACATAGACGAGTATTCTCGGGGAAACCCAGGTCTTACGGGTATTGGTGGTGTTGGTAGAGATAGATTGGGGATTGTTCAATTTCTATTTTCTATTTGTAGAGGTCATCATACTAATAATTTGATAGAAGCTATTGCTATTTTGTATGCTTTGGAGCGTGCTTGTGCTCTTGGATGGGACAGGCTCATTTGTGAATCTGATTCATAGGTGGTGGTGCATATTTTGACTCATCAACATTTTGAGGATGTTAGTTGGTATTTAGCTTTGGTTGTTAACTAGATTATTGATTTGTGTGCTTCTTTAGAATCAGTTACCTTCACTCATATTCCTAGGGTCTGGAACAATGTAGAAGATTGTCTGGCCAAATGAGATTCGAATCACATGCAAAATTGGAATATTATGGACATGGGGCAATTACCTCTGGGATTTTCTCAATAGTTAGATCATTTAATGGATTTTGATAGGGTTGTCTGATGCACTTACTTTTTTACTTCTTCCTGATTGAATAAATTTTTACTCCTCCTTTATTTCAATTAAAATAGTTAGATTCTGGACCTGCATCATGAGAATGCACTGATGAAAAATGGCAGAAGATAAACACAGAAAAATTTAATCTGAAAGAAAATTAAAACACTTCATGCTTTATGGATGTTGCACAAGGGAGGTGATGAGGTGAAACCAAATTGGCATGAAGCAACACCAACAAACTTTTCTTTTAATCTTTTTTTATGGTTGACTGGTCTAATTCTTAAGGATTTTCATTTATTGGAGAAACTATTTCAAATTTAGCTGGCCACAACCATTTTTTCTATCTTAGGCGATAGTAATGATAGTCTAATTTAGCTATGCCATATGAAAAATGGAATGCACCTTCTGCAAGCACTCATTTGAAACACCATATTATCACAATAATTTAAATGAATCTAACCATAACACCCTAGAACAAAACATGCTGAGAAATACTAACAAAAAAATAAAAAAGGAAAGACAAAAATATAAAATACATGCGTTAAGATCGCCTTTAGATTGTGAGAATAAAGAGAATGTAAAGCCATAGATTATTAGCAAATGCATTTCTGTAGAGAGGGACTTGAATTTTATGGAATTTATTGAAACAAAAAGACATCACTATAGATGACACCACATACAACACATCCTAATGCATGGTATGGCCATTGAATGGCAACGTAAAATTTTGTGCTCTAGTAGCATGTAAAATTTTAGCTAATCTACAAACATGGGATCTAGCTACGAAAAAAGAACTTGTAAATGCATAAAGAAAAAATTCATAACAAGAATGATATGAAATAAGAATTTATCATTAATTACAATTGAATACATTTACAATAAATAAAGTTCCTCAAAGAAAAAAGAAGAGGAAAAACAAGAATAAAACTAGGAAAAATAGAGATATCCCTTAGTTAGCTTAAACACAAAGCAACAATAACTTTATCCATAAATTAAGGATAAAACAAGATGCAAAAACAACTATCCGTAAAAGTAGGGATAAAAAAAGAAAATTTGCTAAATTGTTTGCACTAACACCCCCCCTTAAGTCTAACTAAGGAGACAAAAACTTAAGGAAAGAGGAAAGAGGGAAAACCCAATGGGAACAAAACCCTCCCTCAAAATATACACTAAATCTGCATGACAACTACTATGTTGTAGAATCCTTCATGCCAAGAAGGTCTTGCCAGAAAGTGAAATGGAAGAGACAATGCATCCCTCCTCAATGTGAAGTTAATGTTAGATTCTCAAAACTTGAAGTAGAAGATGCTCCATGACCGTCGAACAACATTCCTCCCTTTAGGAAGAAATAAAACCAAATTAATATGAATGAAGTCTTTCCAATCCCGAAAGGAGTATGTAGGAAGAAAACTCAAGATGTATAATGTCTTTGAAAATTTCTCTGTTGTCTCCATGTTGATGTTGAAAGTTTTCATAATTAAATCACGGACTAATGAATATGAAAAACTAGAATCTGATGAAGACCAATGTAGATCAGAGTCCAAAGACTCAAGTAGCTCCTCATAAGGCAAAGAGTTATTCTCAAAATTTTGTGCCGAAGTATCCATGCTCATATAAAAATGTGAGGAATGATAATGTAGAGAGTGAAGAAGAGGATCATAATGTTTCCTTACAACAACTGAAGAAGAATCACCCTCATCAAAGAGAAGATGCATTAAATCAATACTGTCTCCCAAATTTGCAATATATGATTCCACAAATAAGTTTGAAACACCTATCAATAATTCATCCCACAAAGTCATATCTGAAAGATGTTATATATTATGTTGCAAAGAATCATTGGAAGCTTTCAATGTAGAAACTCTAAATTCTAAAGAATCAACACTAGATGAGGTATCAACGAACTGATCATCCCAAAAGGATGCGTTCACACAGACTAGGGCAATAAAAATCTCGGTATTATCCATTAAAACCTAGTCTTCCAAAGGAACATCACTTTCAAATGAAGAACCAATGTATCCATACAATTGTTGGATGATGGTCCAAGCAATGAAAGGGCCCTCAGTTTTCTCTATATGATGTAAAATATCCTCAGAAATAGTAAGACATATTAGTCCATAGACCATATCATTACTATTCAACCATGCATTTTTTTGTTCATAGCCGGTTGGCTCAGGAACATGTCCAAGGAGATAGGACAACAGATCATGCTCAAGGCAGTGATTCTTTATCCTTTCTTTCTAGAATAAATAGTTCTCTAAGGTTAGCTTGACAACAAAAGGATGAAAATAATTACCAGACATGACTAACCTCCCTATAAATGGAGCTTTATCTTAGTTCATAAATACACAAAATTCACTAAGAGAAACCCCTCAAGACAATGAAAATCTCATTCTTTTTAAGCTCTAATCTTCAATACCTGCAAAAGAAATTTTATTCTCATTTTTAGCAATTGTGCACTTTGATACCATGTAAAATTTTGGATTCTAGTAGCATGTAAAATTTTAGCTAACCTCCAAACATTGGATCTAGCTAGAAAAAAGAACTTGTAGATGCATACAGAAAAATTCAGAACAAGCATGAGATGAAATCATAAATTCTCATTAATTACAAATGAATACATTTACAATATATAAACTTCTTCAAAGCAAAAATCAGAGGAAAAACATGAATAAAATTGGGAAAAATAGAGATATTCCTTAGTTAGCTTAAACACTAAGAAACAATAACTTTATCCATAAATTAAGGATAAAACAAGATGCAAAAGCAGCTATTCTTAAAAGTAGGGATAAAAATAGTTGCTAAATTATTTGCACTAACAGAAAAAAGTACACAAGTCTCCTTATATCTTCTCATGCCCATTTTTGCTCAATTTCATGCATCTCCTCCCTTTCCCATTTCCTTTCATAAGCACTCCACATTTGTAACACCTTGTAATTTAATCAATTACAATATGTGGTTATTATTTCTTTCAAACTTTTTAGTTACAATAAGTGGTTATTTATTATTTATTGATTCAAATTCTTCCACCATCTTCCACCTCAATTGCTAACTAAGCTTTTTAGACAAGAGAATGAATGTCAAATTTATTCAAAAATTAAAAATGTTTACCAACACTTTTGCTTAGACTATAAGAAACATCTTGGCTTAATGACAAGTCATGATAGGTGTGAATGGTCTTTATTTTGAATGGATGAAGATGAATTTTATTATGGACGAGCGTGAATAATTAGATATAATTATGATAGATCAAAGAGCATGACTCACTACACCTAACAACTTTAAATAGGTTCTCACCTTGGTACTTATCTGAGGCACCATCAAAATGGTTTTCACCATAAGACATATTATTTCTCTTTACTTTTGACAATTTTAATTTTTTTTTGTTGTCACACAAGATATCTGCTTGAAAATTTTTCACCAAGGCAACTACTTATTGAAATAGCTTTCACCAAAGAGCGATTCTTATTTTATTTTTTTGGATTTTTTGATGGGATACTCTAAGGATCAAGTGTAAAATGTGTAATGGTTCATGTTGTTGGCAGGCTCATCTAGTGGTTCACCCTTAGGTGTGGCAATTTGGTAAGAACTAGATCCACATGTTGTTGCGATAATGTAAGAACCCAACTAATTAGGCTCAAACTTTCATGGCAGTAGTAAAATTTTGCCCAATTTTTGACGAGCGTTCGTCATTTTTGCGACTCAAAAATGTAGAATATTCGACAAATGTGTATGTCAATTTTTTTTTTGTCAAAGTGATCGATGACCAACATTGTAGCTGTAATACCAACGATGTATTCATCAAAATAAATGGACTACATGGTCAAGAATTCTAGTCGAACTTACGACCAACCCATTCCACCATTGGTCAAACTTATGACCAACTTACGATGCGAACAGTAATAAAAATGATGACAATGCTATATAGGTAATGTCATCATCATCGAAAAGCTATAAAGTATGCATTAGAATGCCGACGATGGTACACTAATTGTGTCGTTGCTCATACAACCCTCTTGTCGATAGGAGTCCAAAGACCATCAAAATATCCACGAATTTTTGTTTTTTTAAATAATTTTTTATGCGCATATATTTTGGTTTAATTATGTTCTCATTCTTCTATTTTGTGTTGTATTCAGTATTATGTGGACTTAGCACATTACTCCCACAAGGAGAATGTTAGAACTATATTGCTTAGTCATCACAGAGTGTTCGACAAGCACAGATTTGGAAACCCGACCATTTGAGAAAAGATTGTTAAACTTAAGGATTATCTCACAAACCTAAAATCATTATAATGGTGTTTCTATTATTATCAAGTTAAATAGAAAAGCTTACTGATATATGAGTAACATTTCATATCATGAAAATGGAACAATTTAGAAATCATGCACTTGCAAAAGTGATCCAAAATGAGGAATGATAACTCTTATGTTAAAGTTCTTAAATAAGAACATCGGTTCACTTTGAGGCAACAATCTCTAAATGAAATAACCAAGAGGTGAATCATATAATGACTCCAATTGATGATCTAATATCATTTTGCATTGTTATAATAAGGTCCAGACATGCCACAACCATTTACATAGGCTAGTTAAGAGGAAGGAGAAAACTTGAGAAATTACTTTAGGGTCACGTGGTTTTGTATGTTGGAGGCTAGGAGTGTAACATTCCCTTCTCCTTCCAAAGTTTTTCACATCTTCAAAGATGACGATGGGATATAACAAGAAAAGGATACAATGGGAGAATGAGGAGTCAAGGATTGAAACAATCAGATCTGAGTTACTGGAACTTACGCAAGCATAGAGAATAAGATATACATATTAGCATAGAGAATTAAATATACCGATAAAATATTACTCTGATAAAAAGAACTCAGATTGAGTTCTATAGTCTTTGTGCATTACATCAGTATTTGGTATAAATGGTTAATATTTCATGCAGACAATCTATCTATATCCATTAATTGCTATTGATTTTTAAGCACTTAGCGCACTCAATCTAATTATATGCATCAATAAATATTGTTTACAATAAGAATGGTGCTTATGTTATATTTTTGCATATGTGTGTGTGTGTGTGTGTGTGTGTGTATACATACATACATACATACATATATTTATACCATAATCAATCAAATGTGTCATCCAAGATTGATGGTTGATAGTGTCAGGGGTATAATCAATAATAAAACAATACTATCCAAGTTGGAAATTGATTAATGTATGAGCTCCATTTCAAAGACCCCAGGGCTAAGGAAGCCAATGATTTATATTGGACTGATGGAGGATTCTACTAACTATACAAGCAAAATATTGACCTAGTTATATGGTATTTTATTGACAATAGAGCATAGAGCCACACAAGGTTTTCTAAACCCCCAATTCCTTGATCTCGATCCAAGATAAATAATTCTAGTGTTGCCACTTCCTGAAAGAGTAAGAAGACTCTCCTCCAACTAAATATGTCTCCCCCTATTCTCTTCTTGGCACATTGGAATAACAAAAGAACACAACCACCTGCACTTCCAAGAATCCCAATGAACCATCCTCTGTTGAAAGGAAGAAAACATATAATTTGTAGTTTTTGTTTGCCATGGAAAATGAGTTTTCATTGGGGAAGAGAAATTGATGAAGCATTTGCATTGTTGAACTAAAAGATTAGTCACACTACTATGCTTTATCTTCTAACTAGCGAATATTCTTTGAGGTAAAATCAAATGAAGGTGAATATGCTATGAGTGTTGTCTTACTTTGTTATCATTTATAAGTAAGCCCATTTTTTATCACCTATAATATTTTACTTTAGATGTTAAAGGATATCTCATATGGGATAGTGTCATAACCCGACCTAGTGTCATGTGTACTTTTATTTCAAGAACTACTTGAATAGTCAAGTGGTCGTTGGTCTATTAATAAAATTTTAATGGATTATAAAGAGCCCACAATGCATTTAAGTTTTGTTGATTGTGAAGGTCCAATTAATTATTTAAAGGGATGAGACTAAAATCATGCCACAAATGAATTTTGTGGAATGGATGCTCTTCAATTCTTGGCAATGAGCTGAAGGAGGTGGAGTTTTTGAGCACTTAGAGCATCTGATGCCAAAAAGATGCAAAATATTTGCATAGTTTATCCTCCCAACATAAAAACTTATTGTTTACTAACAATTCCATCTAGTTTCAAATGGTGTTTAAATTGATTGTCACCTACCAAAATATTTTCGTATATGTATCTTATGTAAATAAAAGGAAAAGAAAAGTAAGCATATGGAAGTGAACTTGTTCAAAAATATGTTTCAATCAATATTATTGAGAAGTTATTTGTTATAATTGAAGGTGCATACCTTCCACATATATCATAAATATTTCAATAAATGCCACTATCCACCTTTTGACATTAGCTTACTGAAGAGGAAGATCAACGAATGAAGAAATGGATGCAAATGATTTACCTGTAATATAAGGAAAATATAAGGTGTAAGGAAAATATAAGGCGCACAAACATGTAAAGCATCTATCAATGTTGAAAAGTACATTGAACTTCAATTGTAACATCAATACAATTCTTACCATCATCATCCATGATAAGATACAGTGCAAAGTATTCCACAAAGAACTGAGTGTTATGTTTCATTGCTTACCCATAAAGTGTGTGTAGTAAAGCAAGGCTGATTCGGTCTATAGGACAGACACAGTGATATGCTTATCCACCTATATCAATATCCATTTCATATAATACAATTAAAATAACATAGAAATGCATACAAAGCTTTATTAAATGAAGAATTAAGACAATAATAAAAATCCTATAGGTTATCTACAATTAAACATGTTGAACAAAACTCAAAACAAACCTTTTCTAAAATATAGTCTTTGACCACCAAATGCACGCTGGTAGAATATCTTTCAAAGAAAAGGAACACATGTTTGATGTCAAAGCAAAAAAAAAGGTTTGATGTCATTCACAATGGACTTAATGAATACTATATAGAAATCTATAAATGAGGATAGTCAACTATATCAAGGATGAATAACTTTTTTTTTACTTGCCTTTATTTCTTCACGGCTATGTTCTCCAACCTCATCTTCAAAATCATCAACAATAAGAGAATATGAGCATGCCTTTATCTTCAAATTCAACCGTTTATTTATCAAAGGCATGTCTGATAACATTAGTCATGCCTTTGATATTGACAATTGTTGCCCCTCCTTGAACTGTCATAGCTTAAAGACTCGAAGACTTCTAATCAAAATAGCTGAGACACATTACAAAATTTGGTGTTTCCTAGCCATTTTTATTTGAAGTCTTCAAGGCTTTAATCCCTTACAATGTGCACATAAACAATCATTACCCTTACTTTTGGTGCAGGAGTACCTATGAAGACATCCAGGGACACCATGGAGCCAAAAAAAGAAGGTGGATCTAAACCATCCCTAAATGTGGTTTAGGAAAGCCTTGAATAGGACAGGAATAGTCATAAAGTTGTTGTAGACACCTAAAATTGACCAGCGTATCTCAAGCATTCCAAACTATAAATCTCAGCCAAATTCCTCCAATCTCATCTCAATGAAAAAGAAATGGATCAAATCAAATGGACATTTATGAAATCAAATAGACAAAAATCAAATCAAATTAAAAGATCAAATAATCATGAAATCAAATAATTAAATTCAAGCCTAAAGGGATTAATCAAATTATGCAATTGATTTTTCAATTGTATAGTTCAAATCA
>MU225181.1:470494-510819 GCA_018584345.1 Thuja plicata | reverse complement strand
TCTCGTAGTGGAAACATAATCAGTGGAGTTGTTTATGTTTCTTTCAAATCCATTGCTCCTGTTAAAGTGTTAGAAAGGACTTGAATGTGGGGGCATACGCTCTACTCACTTTTTGCACACGCACACCTTCAAAAGATGTTCAAAAATTTTAAAAAAAATTCTCTCTTTATGGATTAGAAACTAATCCTTAAAGCATGCATTTTTACCTTATAGGATCTCTTGATCCCTCCAGTTTCAATTTACAATTTTTTGATCCCTTAAGGATAGAAGGTGTCCTTAAGATTGGATCTCTCTATGTTTTGGCTTTTCTCTTTTGGAATAGTATATTCCTAAGGGTAAATCCTTGATGGGTTGACTAGTGAGTAGCCACATTCACTAGGCATTTCAACTCCATCTTTCCAGTTGCACTATTTCTTTGTGTGATTCGCAATGGGATATAGCTTCTCATTGGGCGAGGTAATCACACCCTCTCTCTCCTTCTCTTTGACTGGTGATGTCTCTCTTATTTTAATCTTGGGGTTGAAAAATAATTGAGTCCCTAGGGGCTTGAGGATTGCTTTGTCCCTTTTGATTTCAATAAATTATCTTTTCTTTATGATCTCCTTTACCAAGAGTTTGCATCGAGTCCATACTCTTGCTAAAGTGGGGGCTAAATGTATCGTCAAAAAATGGAAGCACTTCCATTTTGGACTGGTTTAGCCCTCTGAGTAACTGGTTTGGGGTCATTTCAAATGCCTTGAATGGGTCTTTGACTTGGGTCTGGCTTTACCCCTGTTCTGCCCTATTTCCCACTTCTCTTCGACCCGTTTTCGACATCCTGCTCTACAAATTTGAGGTTCTTGACCTCAAGGTCAAGGTCAACCTTCTGGATCAAGGTTGACCTCAACCCTGACCTAATTCAAGGTTGAATTTGAACCTAACCTAGGTCAGGGTCGACCTCGACCCTGACCAAGCGTCCAAATTTCAAGTTTCCAAGGTTTCCAGATGTCGAGCTTTGGAAAGATTTAATTCCCGCTTCTGGGTCGGTTGTTTCAGAATCTGAAGTAACGAATCTTAAAATTATATTTAATATACGTCCACTTATAGGGGTATAGGCCTAATTGGAATTTAATTCTTCTATGTATGCCTCTCTAGAAGTTTGTGCCCTAGATTTGTATATAAGGAAGTCTTTCTCCTCTAATTTTCTCTAAGACAAAAAGACAAGACTCTAAGATGGAAAAGACTTGAAACCTAAGGTGCATAATCCATTGAAGTGATCATCTACTATCAAAATCATTCAAGCATTCAATCGTTTAATCATTCAGGCATTCAATTCATCAAGGAGATCCATTGGTATCCATTGAAGGATTCAAGCTCTATGGAGCCCTCTTGTTGAAGATTTCTCCATCCACATCCATGCAAGCTTCTTCCTATTCCAAGATCCATTCAAGATTGGTATTGAAGATCTAAAATAAATTGATTTGAGACATCCTACATCCAAAATTCTACATTCTACATCCATTTGGAGCATTCATACTTGTGGATCCAAGGATTCGAATCCTCCATGTAAGGGTTTCTATACAAGCAAGGTGAATTTGTTTATTTACTTTGTTTATCTCTGCAATTTCAATTATATTTTAAGGTTAATTCCAAAACTGGGGTTTGACCAAGGCAAACTCCTCCCCCCAACAAACAAAACCATTTTTCTTGCAGGCACAAGTACAGGATAACAAATTACAGAGATGATTCATATATCCTTTTCGGCCAACTTTCGGGATCCGTGAACAAATTTTCCATCAGAGCAGTGCAGGTCAAGGTCGACATAAAGGGGTGCAATTGTGCAACTGCATTTGGGTTAAGGTCGACCTGACTTAGAAAAGGAAAATATTTATGGGTTTTCTCCGTCTCTTTGTTTCTGTTCCAGATCCGGTTGCAAAATTTCCCGAAACCTGATACAAACACCAGAAAATAGCAATTTCCAGATCTTCTATACTTTGAGGTTAGTACTTGTCTTCAATTAATTTCAATTAAGTTTCTAATCAATTTAATCTATTACACACTCTTCGTCCATAAATAGGGAATGTAAGGATCTCTTCTTTCTTCTTGTTTCCAATCGATTGATGAATTTGTGCATTATCCATTTTTTTTTTATGGTTGATCAAAGTGGATCTTTCCTTTGTGAAATTTGGGGCTAGGAGGATAATCTTATCTTCCCCCAAAACCTTTAAATACAAATTCAACACCCATTTCTTCCATTACATACATTTGTATCATACACATTACACCCCTTTACATCCTTCACATTTTTATATCTTACAAAAGAATGTAACAAAATATTCTTATCAAAATAAGATAATTGTTAGGGTTTGAAAATACGATCAATAAACAATATTAAGATTTAATGTGGTTCACCCAATATGGGCTACATCCAAGAGAGAAACAATCGTCCACTTATTTTATTATCCAACAAAGAGAAATTATAGTATGATCTTTCATATTACATCGTCACTTATTTATAGGCCTTTTAGGCAATTACCAATGATGGTTTACACTTGGCCGATCAACAAACTAACACTAAAAATATTTGATGAGTAAACCTAGGAAAGTGCTTGACGAGTTAACCAAAAAAATAAAATTGATCCATTGTCCCAAACCTCGTGAATTGTTAAGAGTGTATAGTATAGCATGATCAGTCGCCACATACCAACAATAATAATAAAAGATAAATTGATAAGTAAGAGATGCTTTCAACAACAAATCAAATTGTGATATTGCTATCAGGATTCAAAATACAAAAGATAATTTTTTTTTATTGGTAATAGGCTGATCCATAATAATAAATAGAAGATGTCTGAGAGTAATGTTGAGATTTATATTACTTGAATTTAAAATCAATATACCCCTTCATTCGTGTTATTAGTTAAATGTAAATTAAACCTTTCTTTTCATATCCATGAGCTTGTAATACACATTTAGCCTGAGCTTAGTTGATCCCTGACTTTATCCATCATATTACATTGTCGGGTGGTTGGGTAGATTTCTGAACTACCTGACTAAGTTTTGGGTACTGGGAGAACCCCTGGTCACCGCAACACGATGTCCATCTCATTGTCGGTCGAACTATTTTTCCAACTCATGAACAAATACGAACAAGTATGGAAGTTCAAGTTAAATCTTGTTCCCCTGACTTTGATCCAAAAGTCATACACAAGAGACAATAAATATCCCACTTCATTATCATTTCAGCTTGAGCCTAGCCAATGCCCAATTTTACCAACCACATTACATTTTTGGGTGGTCAATTATATTTTCAAACTACCTAACTCAGTGTAGGATACTAGGAGAGCCCCCAATTGCTGACAACACAACGTCCATCACATTGTCAGTGATTCAAGTGATATCTCCAACTTATGAAAAATTATGGAGGTTCAAATTTCATCCCCTCTCTAACTTTGGTCAAAAGTCCAACATAAAGGGAACCTAATCACCATTGTCCTTCCTTTCAATTGTAAGCCCTAAATTATCATTTTTTTTCTTGATTTCAATGCATTGAGATTTCTTTAAAGCATTCCAGATATTGTTTTGGGTATCTAAATTTTGAAAATAAGATTATCTTTACTTTTGTATTTACATCATATCTTCTAGATTCACTATTAGAAAATCTAGACCTACTACGAGTATATGAAATTGTGTCTATGCGATCCTTAGTTGGATTATAACCCTATTAACAAGCCATTGGTAATTAGTTACATACTATTAGAGAAACCAAAATTGTGTTCCTTTCACCTTTCATATTTTGGTTCTTTTGCGCTTTTGTTCTAGGTTACTTGTATTCTTCTCCTTCGGGATTCCAAGGATGAGGAACCTAGGCCCTCCTTCAATTCTTTGGATATACTATCATTCTCTATATTCTCTATTCCATTATCATTTGAAGCATCCACCCATCCTTGTTCATATAGTTTTTGAACTAGTCGTTGTTTTCAGGTTTCTTGACATGCACCAGATACATAAGAAACTCCAAATTCCTCTTGATAATCAGTTTCCTTTCAAACAATGTTTCCATATCTTCTAATACCAAAATGGTATATCTGAGAATTGATTTTCCCTTGATAATAAGATTATCATAATGCTTGGGCTTAGGGATAGTGAGGTCGTCATAGATATTTATCAACACTTTGCCTATGTCAAGGATAATTTCTTTAATGAAGAGACAATGACAAAGTTTTCCTATGACCTCTTTATCCCGAACTACATGCATGTCCAAAGGGATTAGCATAGAAGGAATATCAGGGTTAACTCTGTATTTATCATCATTGAATGAAAATTCATCACCAAGAATGCAAAAGACTACCCTAACCACTAACCCATGCATTGTTTGTAGTATCACCCTGAGCCTCTCAATCTTAACTTCACCATTGAATACCATTTGTCTTTTTTTACCTCTCAGTGTGATGGGTTTTGCTATCGCTAATACGTGACATGAATAAATTTGAACTTGGAGGCTACTATTCTTAATGGGGTTACCATCTACTTCATTCCTTCTTATAGAAATTTTACCATTTCTAGATAGTTCGTACTAGATTTAATCCCCTATGGTTAATTTATACTCTCGTATGTTCATTTATGATCTCCACAAGTTTCTTCAATATTGATCTCCTCATTATTATTTGAAATTGTCTTTATCTTCCTTTTCTCATGTGTGTGGGTTAGTCCCTGTTTATTCTTGGTTAATACCATCGTAATTACATGTGAATGTAAAGGCTCTTTTTCATTCATATGTACTAAATCTATTGATATTGTCTTAAAAGCATTTTCGAGTCTTAGTCAATATCTGTCTTATCTAATTTATAACATAATGTTCTTCTCCTCAGGTGGATATTATTGTATTTCCCTATTTTCATTGTCCAATACTTTCTATGTATTCCCCGTCAACTCATCTATTAGCTAGTCTATCTGCAATAGTATTTCTTTCTCTCTATATATGGTTGATAATATATATTTTGAAATATTTTAATATTTCCAACGCCATCTCCATAAGAGTATTCAATTTCCTATTTGGAGTGGAACATTTTTTGATAGCATTAACCAATATAGCTGAGTCACCTTCAATTTCTAGTTTTTTAAACTTGTAAGTCTTTTCTTAGTAGTAATCCTTGTATTATTGCTCTTAGTTTTGTGTAGTTGTTAGATTCAATGCCTACTAGTCTAGCTAGTTTGGCTACTTTTACTCCATTCTAATCATGTATGCTACATTTGATTCTTCTAGTTCTCAGATTTCCATGGGAAGGTCCATCAAAGTTGAGCTTATACCATCCATGTTTAGGAGGATTCTATTTGCAGGTGGTCCTTTCCGTAATAATGTTGTCCCTTCCATTACCAACATAGGGAGGGATTTCTATCCCCTGCCATATGAGTCTAAGATTCTCATCCCAATGTGTTAGTGTTGCATTCTTTTTTTGATGAGATAGTAATATGCTATTAGTTATTTCAACTATGAATATTTCTATCTTGTTACATAGTTGTTCCCATCCGATTTTTTGTTCTCAAAATATTCTTCTGTTCCTTTCCTTCCATACTTCCCATAATAGAATTTATGGGGCTATTGTCCATATATTGTTGTATAAATATTTTGGGTTTCCTTTTGGCCAACATTGAAATAGACCCAACAATTCATTGGTCATCCTTGTTGTCCAACACAATTCTAGAGGGATTGTAGTTGACAAAGTATTTTGTTTTTTAATCAAGTATTTACAGGCATCCCTTACATTATACTCTCTTGATTTTGCTTCATTCCAAATTAGTTTATCTTTGCCTCTTCGGGGCATTATTTTCATTTCTCCTAATATCCTCTTGATTATTTATATTTCATCCCTTGGCAAGTTTAGGTTATTCATAGATTTCCATTTCCAGTCTAGTGTCAGATCTCCTCCTTCAATTTCTATGTAGTCTTTAGCCTATTTGTCCCATCGATTCTCTAATGTTTCCTTTATGCTTTTATTGGATATGATTTTGTCTCTAGAAGGATATCCTCCCCATGAGTCACTCCAAAAGAGGGCTTGGCCCACTTCAACTAGATCCAAAGTTAAGTTGTTTAAAATTACATCTCTACATTCTAACATGAAGTTCCAAACTCTTGATCCTTTTGGTGGATTTGTTGTTCTAAAGATACCCACATGATCATTCCCATTTAAGTATTTATGATAAATAATCTTGACCCTTTTAAGTGGTGTGTATTTACACATCTTCCAAACTAGTTTTGCCCCAAGGGCCTTGTTTTGATCAGCCAAAATCTTTGCTCATATTCCCCCTTCTCATATTGGCTTGCAGATTTTATCCCATGCTATCCTGACAAGTTTTTTCTTTTCCTTTGTTCCTTGCCAAAGGAAAGTTCTTAATTTCCTTTTTATTTTTTCTTTAACTCCTTAGGGGATAGAGAGACAAGATATTTGATAGGTAGGTATGGTTGAGAGGAAAATTTTCAACATTGTATGTTTCCCAGTTGTTGTTAGCCACCTTCCTTTCTAGGATTCTACCTTTTTGTCTATTTTGGATAATATTGGATCCCATAGTTTATTGGATCTGATGCCTTTGTCTAGCGGCAATCCTAAATATTTACATGGGAGACTCCCTTTTTTGAAGTTTAAGATGTTATATATTGCCTCTTCTTCCCTTGGATTTATGTTAAAGCAAAATACTTTTGTTTTTTATGGACTTACCAATTGTACAGATGCTCTAGAGTACCAATTTGGTATTTCTTTAAAGCACCTGGCTTCTTCCTTCTCTCCTTCCCCAAAGAGAATGGTATCATTAGCGAATTGTTGATGTGTTATTAGGTCTGAATATTTTGTTACTTTTATTCCCTTGATTTTTTTTAAATCTTTCTTGGGTTGTTTCTATGGTCCTTCCTAGTACTTATGCCATTATAATAAAGAGAAAGGGTGATATCGGGTCTCCTTGTCTTAGTCCTCTTGACATACTGAAAAAACCTTAGGAGTTCTATTTACTAGTACTGATATACATGGGCTAGATATGCATTCATATATTAGATTTATCCAATGTCTTTCTAAGCCAAATACTTCTAGGCACTTACATAGGAATCACTAGTCTACTTTATCATAAGCTTTTTTTTATGTCCAATTTTATCATCATGCTTGGGTTGTGGTTATGTTAAATGGAGTGTATTACTTCTTGTGCTATTATAACCTCATCAAAGATAAACATCTTTAGAATGAAGCTTGTCTTCTCATCTGCTATTATATTTGGTAGTAGGCCTTTTATCCTATTCACTAGGATTTTTGTTAATATTTTGTATACTATATTGTAGAGGGATATAGGCCTAAAGTCATTCATTTTTCTTGCTTTCTCTTTTTTAGGGACCAACATTATAAAATCATTATTTATTTCTTTTAAGATTCTACCCAAATTTTTTATGTTTTCTAAGGCCTCCACTAATTCATCTCCCAGGAAATACCAACATTCTTGGAATAAACATGCTAGGAAGCCATCTGGTCCCAGAGCTTTGTCCGAGTTCATTTGATTAACTCTTGTTTCTATCTCAGATTTGGTAAATCTTTCCTTTAGCTTCTTATATTATTCTTTTGAAATAATCTTGGGGATATTTGCTAATATTTTGTTTTGGGCTTCTAGGTCTGATCCGTCCCAATTGTTGAGGATTTATTTGGTAATAATTGGTTACCTCTTTTACTATTTCAACACCATGTCCTCTATGATTGGACCCCATCTTCCTTTTCTTTCCTCGATATTCTATTTATATCTCTTCTTTGTTTAGTTTTGTTGTGGATGAATTTTGTATTCTTGTCCCCTTCTTCTAGTCATAACTCTTTGGATTTTTGTCTCTAGAACACTTCTTCTTTAGCTAGGATATCTTCATACTTTTGTAGTAGTTCTTTTTCTTTAAGATATTTTTCTTGATCCATACCCTTTTCAATTACTCCATTCTTTATCTTTTCTAATTCATCTTCTATTTCCTCTTTTAGTTCAAAGATGTTCCTAAAATGTTCTTTATTCCATATTAGTATTTTCCTCTTTATTGCTTTTAGTTTAGAGATAAAACAAATTTTTTTGACCTACTGTACTTTTATGCTTTCCACCACTACTCTACCATCTTGATGAAATTTTCATCTTTCAACCACATTTTTTCAAATTTGAATGGGCATTGCTTGGGTCTTACTTCCTCTATTATTAATAATTGGATTGGGAAATGGCCTGGTCCTAAAGTTAGGAAAATTTATGATTTGAGATTATATGGAAAGTCAACTAAATTCCCTCTAAAGAAGTATTTGTCTAGCTTTTATGATATATTGCTAAATCCCACTCTTCTATTAGTCCATGCATATGTCCAATTTTTTATTTTAATGTCCATTAGATTATATATTGTTACCCAATTTATGATGTCTATTAGTGACTAAGATTCTTTTGTGATTCCCCCACTTCTTTTTGGATGTTTCTAATATTGCATTAAAGTCTCCTCCTAATGTGTAATTTTGATTTTGAAAGTTATTTAGAAAATTTCCAATTTCCTCCCATGCCTCTTTCTTTTTTCTATTTTGAGTGGGTTCGTATACATTTATCAACATGAAGCTTAGGTTGCTATTAAAGCTTTTGATGATTCCACTCTGCTAATGCCCATGAATATTCCATTTTGTGAATATTATTTTCCTTGGGTCCCATATTATTCCTAACCCTCTTGAGGCACCTTCTACTGATTCCATTTCTAGCTACCACACACCAAACTTTTTCTTGATTTGTTCTATCTCTTGGTTATTAAGTTTGGTCTCTTGCAACATTATGATCTCAACATTAGAAGCAAATACACAATGTTTTATTATACGTTTTTTGTTGGGGGCATTCATGCCCCTAACATTCCATGTTATCACCTTCATTGCTCTTTGGGAAGGAAGTCCCTCTTCCCTACATTTAGTAAAGATGTTATTTTAGCTATATCTTCTACTGATCCATCTATATTCTGCAGTTCTGCTAAGGATTTTCTTCCCCTCTTCTTAGATGATTTGGCACAATCTGGGGCCTCTTTGCCTTGATATATTTGACCTATCCCTAGATTGTCTACTTTTGATGCCTTTTCTTCTTATACATATGCTTCTAGTTCCCCCATTTCTCTATCTTTTTCTCCTTCTTCATTTTTCATTCCTTCCAATATATTTTCAATGAGCTATTGCTTTTCAACTGTTATTTCCTTATTCTCATATTCCTTGCCTTCTATTAGTCCCATGCAATCATATACAACTTCTAGTTCTAATGGAGTCCTCGATTCTTCTATGTTTCTTTCAATATTTCATGGGCTTAGACTATCCTTATCCTTGGAATCATCCATTAATGTGTTCTCCCTTGTTTCTTTATTTTCATTTTCTTTCTATTTTTTCGCTTGCTCTTGCTCTGTGTGTTCCAATATGGCTATCTGATCTTCAACTTCAGCTTTAAATTCCTCCACATCCCGTAATAATTGCTGGAGAATTAATTTTCTCTTGTTGATGACCTTAGTATTGTCTACTTTTTTTCTATTGCATATAAGTAAAATAACAGTGAGTTTATAGAGTTGTCAATTCATTACAATGGGGCACTATGTTTAGCCTCAGCCAGATAAAAGAGGCCTCAAAAATATAGATTGTTCATATTACGATAGTTACATTTATACCAAAAATAGAAAGATACAACTAGTACTACTCAGGAGGGTCTCCATGTTCAGCATCAGATTCATTTGAGTAAGGAGAGACTGCATTATATCCAATAATCTCATGTCCACCGAAGATGGGATCAACACCTGTTGCTAAACCTGGGTTACCCTCTTTCACTTGTTGGAGGAACTCTATGAGGAGGCTATTGAATTTTGTCCTAGTCTGATTGGTAGTGTAACCATGGGCAATATCTGCCTTATCAATGATGCCCTTTCCCTCCCTCAGAATCTAGAGAAATTTGCTATCTTTGAGCTTCATCACCGCTGTGACTTGCAGAGAGACATAAATATATATGAGTCTCCTTAGAGACTCAGTAAGATCCTTGCTTTTACCTACCAAAACATCATCATTCTTAGCCTTCCAAATAGTCCATAATATAACATAAGAAAGAATAGTCCAAAAAGAGTTGCAACTTTTGCTGCTGTTAATGTTCCTAAAAATGATGTTCAAAACTTGGAAATGTGTATTGAAAGTTAGCCCAAAATTTTTCCAGATTTATGAAGCAAATAGACATTCAAAGAACACGTGTAGAATTGATTCAGGGTGTTTAAAAATAGAGAATAGGTTGGATTCTCCCCCAGGTTTCATGAAGGGTAGTTTGTGAAGCAGAAGTCTCCATAAGAAGCAGGTTAACTTAGATTCCATAGGCCTTGACCACAGTGAGGCAAAGTATCTATTCCATTCAGGAAGGGGTAAATCAAGGTTCCATTTGGAGTTAGCATGGGATAGGATGGTAGGGCTGTGGGTGATCTTTTGGTAGAGGTATTTTCTCTTGACTAGGTGGAGGGGGAGTTGTCTGACCATGCAAGCTGGGAAGAACAGGAACTAGGGGAGCAACAAGCCTCAACTCTCCCTAGGGAATTTAGGGCAGCAACAAGAATAGCATAGGTCCTCTTCTGATTCTGGGGTAAACTGAAGTCTATTGCCATGATTTCCCATGGTAGGAGACTACCATTTAGTAACACATCTCGAAAGCATCTGATACCTTTCTCTACCCACTTTTTGGTCGAGCATCCTTATAGTAATGCCAGGGGCTTGTTATTATGTTCAAGATTCCACCATATAGATTTATCACAGCAGATCACCCCATTACCTTCCAAAGGGCTTGTGTTGGCAATAAACCTCCTGAAATGCCTCCAGCTCTTACATATTGCTTTGAATACATTAGAGCCTTCAACTTTCACCTTGCACTCCAATCCTAGCAAATCTGAATAGATCATCTTATTCCAATGTTTAGACTTTGAAGGATGACCTTTGTCTAAGTTGTTTCTAATAAGGATCTTCCAAGGCTCTTCCCCTATCGAATATTTTGCAATCCATTTGACTGACATGGCAATACCTTGGGTCCTGAGGTCTTTGAGGCCTATGCCTCGCCACAATTTATCTATGGTGCACCACTCCCATGATACTGCATGTGTTTTTCTATTACCCATACTGTCTGACCAAAGGAAGTTCCTGACAATCTTCCGTGTCTATGCAAATTGGTTTTGGTTGAAGAGCCATGCCGAGGAGTAGTAGATAGGGTAGGAGGAAAGAATCTTCTGCAATACTTGTAGCCTACCCGGAAAGGATGGGAGGTTGTTGTCCCATTTGTTTAGCTTTAGGTGTATCTTATCTTTAATCCAGTTCCACATGTTATTGATATTAGGTTCCACTGCAAAGAGAATACACAAGTATTTAACTATGTGGTTGGGCCCTCCCCATTCAAGCTCAAATATGTTCGACCAGTCTAGGGGTTGTTCCTTCCATCCCAGCATAATTGATTTAGCAATAGATATCTTGCTACCGGAAGCCTGACAGAATAGGTCCAACTTGGTCACGAGTCTATCCATGTTTTCTTCCTCAAGGCTCTTGAGGATTGTTGTATCATCTGCAAATTGGATGTCAGAGACCTCTAGACCATTGGGAATGGATATATCTTTTACTCTGGTAGATATGGATTTGTCCCTTAGGAGATAATGGAGGGAGTCTGCAACAATAAAAAAATAGGGAGGGGGCACCCCTGTCTGATGGATCTGGAGAGCTTGAAGGAGTTTTATCAGACTCCATTGACTTCAACTTCCGCAATAGCACCATTCAGTAGAGTGGTTACCATATTGCAGAAGGAATTAGGGAATAAGGCTGTCTAGCATACAAAGGATGAACTTCCACTCAATCCTGTCGTATGCTTTCTCATAATCAATGAGCAACATTGAACAATTTTGTCCAGAAGTTTTGGCCCAGTCTAGTGATTCCCAACATGTTAGGAGGTTTTCTAGTATGTATCTCCCTTTAACAAAGCCATTCTGGGTGCTATTAATCACTTTAGGAAGTATGTTCACAAGCCTTAGAGAGAGGGCCTTAGCCAGAATCTTGTAACCAACATTAAGTAAGGTAATGGGCCTCCAATTTTTTATGAGGAGTCTGTCACCCTCCTTGGGAATCAGCTTAATGAGTCCTACATTTATGGTGGGGTCTAGGGATCTTGCTGTAATAGATTCTCTAAAGGTCATGAGGAGGCTCTGGCTTATCCACTCAATGCTACTTTTAAAGAATTCCACTGTTAGGCCATCAGGGCTAGGGGCCTTGTCATTGGCCATGCTCTAGATGGAATCTCTGATTTCTTTGATAGAGAGCTCCCTCCCTATCTCTCTTGCATCCTCCTCAGAGATCTTATGAGGGATGATACTTTTGATTTTCTTTATGGCTGCTTCCATGTAGTCATCATCTTCTGAGGTGAATAGCTTGTTGTAAAACACCGAGAAATTATTGGCAATATCCCCTTGATTAGTAATATCTACACCTTGATCTTTAATACAAGTAATCCTATCCCTCACCTCCTTCTTCTTGAGTGTATGGAAGAATTATTTTGAGCCTCTATCTCCTAGATTAATCTAATTGGCCCTGGCTCGGACCTTAGCTCCCCTGGTTTTAATCATTTGCAAATTCCCGAGGGCATCCCTACTGTGCATAACTTTGTCTAAGACGGTAAGGTCATGGGGGTTGTCTTGTATCCGGTGCTCTGCCTCTTGGAGATCTTCTACTAGTTTGAATCCTCTCCTCCTATCTTTAGCTTAGCTTTCTTTTTTCCTACCACCTTAAGCATTGTCTGTCAGGATCTGGTGGTTTGATTCCATCTGATTGCCTCAGAGTCATGTTTGACAACTTCATTAAATCAGACAATTATTTTGATTGTCGCCTGCACATCTGGATCCTCAAGTAGAGAGGAGTTAAGTGAAAATCCCATCTTCCTAACCTTAGATGAAACTTTATTTATAATTAGGTGAACACAGTTGAAAATTGGGTGATGGTTAGAGAGGGTGAATGGGTGGACCTTGACACAGTTGTCCAGAGGCATGTGGGGACAGCTGAAGAGCTATTTATTCATGTAGATCCTATCTAGCCTAGAGTATATCCTCTTCTCCCCTCTTTGAAAGTTGGACCAGGTGAACCAAATCCCCTTAGATTCACTTTTCTTTTTAGCCAATGGGTCAAAAAGATTCAGTTTAGAAATCATCCTATTCCAGAAAATCATTTCATTACCCTTCCATTCAAATCTAAGACCTCCTGCTCTCTCTTGGGCCCTCTCTATCATGTTAAAATCCCCAACAATAATCCAAGGAATGTCATTTAGATCAGATAACCACTGCCATAGTCCAATCCTGGCATTGTGATTGTTTGGGGCATAAACAGAGCACACTCCAAAAGTACTATCTCCTTCTTTAATATTAGTCCAAACTGCTCTGTTACAAGGAGAGAAACCCCACTTCTTTACTGCTTTCCTCCACCTTGGTCCTATTAGGATAGAAGTGCCTCCTTTACCCTTCTGGTGCTTAGTGGAGAATGCCTCCGCGTCCTTCCAAATGCATTTCTACGCAATCTCAAGGGAGAACCCAATAGCTTTGACCTCTTGAATCATAAGAATGTCAATATCCTTATTAAGTTTCAGAAATCTTTTGACCACATATTTTTTGTCAGAAGATTCCAACCCTCTAACATTCCATGAGACATAGTTTAGTACCATGGAGATGTCATTTATTCGATCCTTCTAGAGCCTTAAATCTCTTGAAGCAATGGGGTATATCCTTCTTATGTGCTTTGTGAGGTTTAGGGTTGCCAGAGATACTGGGGGTCTTCCTCTCTTCTTCTTGATGATAATTCCCTCACCTTCTTTTGGCGTTGATACTTTCATAAGTGTTCTGGTTTTTCTGCGTTTGCCTTTGATCCCTAAGGTAAAGACAAATGTCTTGTCTTCACCTTTGGTGCCCACCTCTAGGCTTGTCTCTATATCTCCCTCCTCAAGGCCTAGTTCCTCCTTCTGGTCTACTTCCACCCCCACCATCTCTATATCTACGGAGGGTAGCTCCGACACTACCTTCCTCCAAGAGCCATGTTTCCATATGTTGGGTGGGGGGAGGAAGCGAGGGGGGGGTGCATGGATCACCACAATGGAGAAGTCATTAATCTTATCAGTCTTCCCTTGTGGTGAGGACAAGTTGGTCTCTTCACGATCATCTTTAGGTACAATGGGTTCAAGAGCAGGAGGGCCAGAGATAGTGCAGGGGCTACCATCCTTATCTATAGGCATACCGAGTGATGGAGGTAGATCAGAAGAAGCCACTCGACCAGGAGGGAGAACATAGTAGGTTTTCCACTTGGGTTTGGGGACAGCTCTAATTTTATCAGCCTTCAATGAAATCCATTCAAGTGCTATTTGTTGAGCACTAAGATTCCTGTGCTTAGTCGCGGTGGGTTTGTCCTTGGATCCCAGTCCGATGTCCAAGTCTTTGGCATTGGAGAGGTTTCAGAGAGCTTCAGGAAATCCTGTATCCAAAGTCAGAGGGGTAGGTTGATGGTCAAATTGACCTTTGAGTTTTTCTAGGGTTTTGGCTAGAGCCACTACATCCTTCATCCAAACCTTGGGGGCATTATCCTGGGTTGGGATAAGGTCAAGAGCATCTTCGAGGTTGGGGGTTGAAGCAAGCTTTGAATGGAGTAGGGAGCCAGAGGTAGCTTTGGGGTTACTATAATTGTCTACTTTTGATTTTGGTAAGGGTGGTGGAAGACAAGCGTTATCATTGGTCACTATTTTTTTTGTCTCTCCTTTAGAGTTTCCACCACGAATCCCCCAATTTCATAAGTGAATTTAATCTCTATTTTAGGCATTGGGGTTGATTTTATTTATTTTTAAATATCTGGTTGAAATATATATTTTTTAAATAAACATTCTTTCCTTCAATTGTTCCATTATACAGAGTTGGTTTCAATAACCATCTCCCTCTTTCTGTTATTAATTCTAATTGCTCAAAGGATTTAATCTTTGGATTAATTTTTAGGAGGATTTTTGCATCAATTGTTAGATCCTTCCCTTCATTGCTTTCATATCCTATGATAGAACCCAAGGTATTTCCTATTGCTTCTAGAATTTCTAAAAATGATATTCTGTTGGAAGCTTCCCTAGGTTTACTCATTTAGGAAATGTTTCAGGAATATATGTATTGGGATCAAAATTTAGAATCCAGTCTATGCAATGAAAGAAATACCAATTGAATATCTAATTTTACCATAGAGTATTTCCTTCTTAATTTCTTCATTTTTGCAGGTAATCAATAAAAAGTTATTTTCTAGGATAGGTATACTCGCTTGGTGTGGAAATTGGGTTTTCTACCTTTCGATCACTTTTTGAATTGGTTGATTAGAGTTGCTCTAGATTGCTAATACTCCTAGTTTTGAGTAGAGGTCCCAAATAGGTTTCTACATGTTTGAATTGATCTTCAATATTTTGCCATATGTTTTCCTCTCTTTGCCGATTTCATACTTGTTTATTCTTTCAATCCATCCAACTGGTGCTTTGATCTTCTTCCTTTATCCTAGGGGAATTTTATTTGCCCTAGTTGGGAAACTAGGGTTTTGTCTCTCCCTTCGCCCATAAATCTCCCCATTGTTTTTCAGATTTGCAGATATTTTAGGGGGCACAAATATTTCTAGTCTTGTCTTCTTTTACTAAACCCCTTTGAAATGTTTTGCTAGTAAATTTATGGGCCTTTCCTAAAGGAATTCTATTTATCCCCGTTGCTTGTGTTTGCAATTTAGTGGGTCTTTCTCTTAAAGGAATCAAGTTCACCCCAGTTAGAGGGGTTGCATACCCTGTTTTCCTCAATTTATTTTCATTTCAAATGTTTTTTTTTGGATTTCACAATTTGTCATCCTTCTCCAAGTTGTAGAGTTGTCAGGTTGATTTGGTCTCGACAGGGCCAAGAGTCACATTTTCGCATTTTTGCAGTTTCAAGAGTAGAGTTTTTTAATTTGTTTTTTAAAAAGATAATTTTTAAATTCAAAATACATTTATTCTATAAATTTAATAAGAATAATAACTTTGAATTATTATTTGTAATTTTCTAAAAAGACTAATAATTAAAATAAAACTTAAATCTAATGAAAAATTAATGGTGAAAAGAAGAAAAATAAAGCTAATTCCTCAAAAAAAAATTCTATTAATAATAGTTCAAAAAGAAAACAGTAAGACTATGTCAACAAGCTGAAAGTATCATCATCAAAAGAAGCTAGAACATGGAGTAACTGTTCCTAGTCTAACCACTATACTATCAATATGTTATGCATATTACATTGCTTTTACATATCAAAATAGTGTTGCCTTGAGAGTCTAGAGCAAGAAAAAGTAAATGTTTCTAAGTTTACTAGAGGCCATCAAGAGTCCCATGACCCAATGTTGTTGTTACTGCATTAAACAAGATCAATCTCATATGTCCCAAGTGGAGGATCAATAGCTGAAGGAACACTTGCTGCCGCTTCCCAACTTGGTGCATCTACTGGTTTGGGCTCCTTGTTCTTTGTTTTAATGACTTCTTTATCAACACCTTTCTCTTCTAAGAACAAGTTCAACATATCAAGCTCTTTCTGGTCCAACATATCTCAGTAGGTGTTGAAATAATGGGCTGATTGAATGTTTGATTTGTAGATAAGAAGAACACCTTCTTGCACAATAATCATGAATATACTCTTTGAAATTTCAAGTACAACAGAGACCTGCATCATTATAAGATAACATGTGAGTTTAAACTTAAACTTAGTAAGCACCCTCCTTTTAGCCTGGAAAACTTCTCCATTTCTCTATTTCCAGAGGAACCATAAGATCTCGACAGACAACACAACCCAAAATTTATCCATCTTATGATCAAAGACATCAAAATAGCTGGCTAAAACCTTAATCCAATACATGCCAGAATGTGGATTCCATACCACAAGGGAGCCAAGAAAGATAGACCAAACCAAACGAGCAAACAAACATTAAAAAAAAACATGTTCAACAATCTCAGACACATTACAAATGGAACAAGAAGGGGGTAAAATGCCAACTGAGGATAAAACATAGCCTAAATCAAGCTTATTGAGCAATAGAGTCCATCTAAAGCAAGCTTTTTTTGGTTCAAGGGGTTGGTGCCACATCAAATCAAGAATAAAATGCCATTTTGAGTCTGACCATTGAAGATCCCAAAACTGATTTAACCACTTGAGAATGCAAGAATTCTCCTTCATCATATAATATATCTATTTAGTAGAAACATCATACAAATTAGTGCCATCTTGCCATTTAAGCTGTCTGAGAAAAGATTCATTGTTTAAGATCTTACTTGGAAAGACGCTGCCAGTGGCCTTGACAATTAAAGTATATGTTTTCTTGTGGGATTGGGGGATCCCATATTTAGCTTTCAAAGCTTCCCAAGATCCAAGATAATTATCAATTAGCACATCCTTTATAAGAGAAAATTTCTCAAAACTTAGATAAAAAATAAATAAAATATTAAAAAAACTCTTATTAAAAGAAATAATAATAAAAGATTTTCCCTTTTATACATATATTTTTAAATTTTTTTATCATAATTTTTAAAAATTAATATAAACTATAAGATTGAATTTACATCCTCCTCAATTCTAAACCATCAAAAATAGATTTCAAAAATAGATTGTCCAAGAAATGCCAATTATTATTTTATACAGAAGAATATATTTTTCAGCGCGTTCTATTGTACATTATGGATGCTTTCCCCTTTCTGTCCACGCCCCACAGAAATTTAGTCTTCCCAAGCATAATGAAGTCGGCTAATTGTGCAACGCCCGATCCAACTCATTTCTGAGTAGAAAATATCTAAAATCAAGCATAACTGCTGCGACGCACTTAGATAAGTCAGGCTTTTAATGCATGATTCTATTGCACAGGCAAGATTTAAAATAGCATATTATTCTTTTTGTTTGTTCGAAAGAAAAATTGTGGGCTGCTGCTAATGATGGCAGGAGAGGACAGGCGAGTTCATCCAGATTGTATAAATGCTTCAAACCCTTACCACGAATGTGTGGAATATTGTTTCTTCAGAATTGCTGAAGCGAAAGAACGCAATGACAAAGAACAGGAAGGTACGCTTTGCTAAAAAAAGTTGCCCTTTTTAATGGAATTTTGAATTTGTATTCGGATGTGTAACATCAGCCACTATTTTTGCTCTTGAAATAGAATTTTGAAATTAGTATTTCAGTTGAGTATGACAAACCATGCTTTTTATCCTATTGTATTCAAATTTAGAATTGGCAGTCCGGAATAATTTTACCGTTTTGATAGTTTTGGATTCGTACAGAGAATGATAATCCGCAATTTTTCAATCCTTTGAACAGAAAATTGAAATTAGTATTTAGGTTGAGTAAAACAATCCAGAATTCTTACCCTTTTTACTAAAATTTAAAAATTAGTATTAAGACAGAATACTGGTATTCGGAATATTTTAACCCTTTTTTTAATAAATTTTTGAAATTTATATTCGTACAGAGTATGAGAACCCACATTTTTTGTCCTGTTTAATAGAATTTTGAAATGATTTTTTGAGTATCTTATGATATTCCAGATTTTTTAGCATTAGGGTAGATAATAACAATCCAGAAATTCTTGCCTTATAATGACATTTTAAATGTAGTATAAGGGCAGGCTATGACATTTCAAAGTTTTTGACCATATTAAATATAATTCTGAATAATAGTACGGTAGAGTATCGCAATTCAGATTTACCTGGAAGTAAAAAATTCATTATTTTAAGGCTACTTGATAATGTTTTTCTTTTCTTTATAACTGTAACCCCAGGTGTGAAACATGTGCTTTTGTGTAGTTCCAATTGACCCAAATTATTGCTTCTGACTCTGGAGCGATAGAAAGATTAAAATTAGTTTTAAACCCACTAATTTTTTTGGCAAATCCAAGATTTTGTTTCTCCGCATTAAATTCTAAAATCGGAAAGTCTGACTTGGGCACAGAACAAAAATTGCCATTTCTCCCTCTCAGCACACAAATCTACAAGACGGGAGATTTATTTGAGCTTAAATTTATGAGTCATTTTAGTTTTCTGAGATTATTTACACAGCTATTCATTACACATAAAAAAATTCCATGCAAAGATTATGTTTTCTCCTTCTGTACATGATTCTAAGAAATCTGCCTTCAATATTTTTTTTCCATCCACATGATTTCTGGACAAAACCCAATCAGAGGTTTTATTTTCTATGATATACACCTATATCCCCTTCACAGTGAAGTGGACATTTTGACTATGATCCTTGTAGTGTTGAACCCTATGATCCTTTTTCCTCTCTATCCTTTTATTTCTGGACACCCGTGTTAGGGTGTTGCTTACTTGGCAAGGGTAGCCTTACTCCGCAAGGCACACCTATTAAAAATTACAGATTTAACTGCCAAAGGCAAACTCCTCATAGCATATGCCCACAACCAGAAAAATAAAACCCCAACACAAAGTTCCAGAATCCTACTGTGATGAATAGCTCAACATTCCTTTCCTTAATAGTTGCCTGCTATGCAATCAGGAAAGATTGGGAAAAATAAAACCCCATCACTAAGTTCTAGAACCCCACTGTAGTAAATAGCTCCAAATTGATTTGAATTTCCTTAACACTTGTCTGCTATGACCTGTTAATGGGCCTCTGAGGGTTCATCCTCTTTAATCTAAGATTAGGGAGGTTTCATGGATTCCGCCAGACAAAGGGTGGATTAAAGTTAACTTCGATGGCGCCTCAAAGGGCAATCCAGGGCCATCCGGAGCTGGTTTTGTAGTTCGGGATTGGACAGGCAGTATCATTATGCTGGGTGCAAGGAGATTGCAGGATGACACCAACAATGAAGCTGAGGTACAGGCGTCTTTGGTAGCTCTTAGGGTAGCAAGGACTATGCAGGTATCCAAGATTCATTTGGAAGGAGACTCTTTAGTTATAATTAATGCAATTGTAAAAGGAGAACCTGGAGTTTGGTATTTGAATAAACATATCCATTTGCTGAGGCATGCCACCTGTTAATCCTTTCGAGCAATACATGTGCAAATAAATTGCAAAGTGACTCTCCATCATGCCTCGCGTACTAGCCTTCTTTAATTGCCAAATTGAATGCAGTAAAGTAAATGATTACCTTTTGATTTCAATCATTAATCCCAAACAACCTCCTTTCATCCGCTCAAGCATTATAGTAACCATCGATACCCTGACTCCTAATCCTCATATCTAACACAAGCATAGGTCTTTTCCATCTATACCTCTAAAATCTTCAACCATTTCTTCTCTATTTTGATCTCTCAAAGTCACTCCCACCTTAGACATTAAATCTGCAACTTCGTTTCCTTTTCTTAACACATGAGACACCTTATATTCCTCAAAGGAAGCTAACCATGCCTTAATCAAATGGATATGTTTATTCAAATATCAAACTCCAGATTCTCCTTTTACAATTGCATAAATTATAACTAAAGAGTCTCCTTCCAAATGAATCTTGGATACCTGCATAGTCCTTGCTTCCCTAAGAGCTACCAAAGCCGTCTGTACCTCAGCTTCATTGTTGGTGTCATCCTGCAATCTCCTTGCACCCAGCATAATGATACTGCCTGTCCAATCCCGAACTACAAAACCAGCTCCGGATGGCCCCGGATTGAATAAGATTTTCATTTAATTATATGCCACTTTTTAAATTTCCACAATTTAAATTGTATGAACAAAATCAAATGTTTTCAGCAGTGCCACTTCCGTTTAACCGCTGCACTGTTATAGTTGAGTGTGTTTGGACCTGAGTCACGCTTTTAAGATTAGTCAATAGCTCAAAATTCATTTCCTTAACATGTTTGCTATGCAATTAAAGAAGATTTAATTATTTGCTTCCTTTTTAATTTCACAATTTAAATTGGATGAACAAAATCAAATGTTTTCAGCAGTGGCACTTCCAAACGACCCCCTCTACTATTTTAGTTGAGGGTATTTGGACCCGAGTTATGCTTTTATGTGTGTATCTTATAGTTATTACTATTATTGTTACTCTAGTTCACTTTTATAGTTTTATGTTTTTCCCTTTTTGTTTCCTAAATTAATTTGACTGATAATTGATTATGTCAGAGTGGGCTGCTCTCCCTTTTAGAGCCATTCTATCAAATTCAACCTACTGGGGTTTGAACGTAGGCCATGTTGCTATAACTTCCTGGTCATACCACCAAAATGCAGTGCCATTGACATTTCCCACTTGTGTTTTCCTCCTTTTATGCATGAAAATCCCTGCAATTTTCTTCTTAATTTTTTGCAGACTCCTGAACCCTTTTTCTTCAATCTTTTGGTCCCTTGCTGTTGGATATTTAAAAATATTTTGTGTCATTTGTATTGTTTCTTTGCTTGGTAAAGCTTGGGTAATGCAATGCATTTTCTTTATTCTGGTGTGTGGTTAAAACTTAATCTTGGACGCCATGCTTAAGGTGCTTTAAATTTTAATGGGATGCACTGGAGTGTACATTTTAATGTCTGTACCACACATGTGCCACATGTATGTTGGATTTATTGGCCATCTTATTGCAGATCAAAACATCACTGTTTCTACATTTCCAAGCACAAATCTCCTTGTGGACATAGTCCACAGTAACAAACTAGAACAACCAGCATTCAGCACTTGACAGACCCAAAATTGCCAAAAACTAAAACTTATAACTTGACAAGTTTTCTGAACATTAAAAATACAGAAATTTGTAAAATATTCTTCAACAATGTACATATTTCTGAAATTAGAGAACATATTACTGATTTCTATAAATAGATCAAAATTATAGTTCAATACACATCCTAGATCAAAACATGACTTCAATACATATCAACTACAAGTTTCAATATAAATATAAGTTACAAAAAATAATGTTAACATTCATAATCTATAAATTCCTTCTACAACTAAACTTCATACATGGTTGTATGAGTGTCCCTGAACTGAATGGTAGGGGCGCAGTTTCTTGTTGACAAACAATATTATCCTCAATATGAGCCTCAGGCATATTATCATAATGTAAATGTGATGAAGCTTGTTATCACTTGAAATTGCACTCTTTGCTGAAACTAGCTCAGCATTTCAATGACACAGAGAATGAACTCATCGTGTGGGATCTTGTAGATGAGATCACAGCTCCATAGAAGGCTAGTTCCTTTCTAAACCTAGATGCTTGTTGAAATGACCCTTAGGGTTTAAAGTTTTTGGATAAGTCTAGGGTGGTAAAACATCAATTACACTTATAGTCCCGCCATTTCATCCTGCTATTTATGCTTCCTTATCAGCTATGGTTCAGGTTTCATGTTACTCCCAAAATCTTGTTTTCTGCTGCTAGCACCCAGGAAACAAAATGATATATATAGCTGTTTTGGGGAGTGTTAGGGTCCCAGGCAGGCCGACTTCCATTGGGTTTATTTTTGTTTTATTCCATTTTATTTTTATTTTATTGAGATGTTGATCAGCCCAAAACTAGGCACCAGCCTCCAGCCTTAAATTTTAAATATTTTATTTTAGTTATATACATATTAAATAATTAGGTGTTTCAAAACACCTTTTTTTGGAGTTGTTGGGCCGATCCAGGTAAAGAGGGGATATGACACTTGTGTTGAACCAACCCAACACGAATTAAATGTAAAACTGAATCCTATTCTACTAATCTGCTAGGGGAAAAAGGATAGAAGGAATGCAGAAAAGGAAAAGAAGGTGATGCACCAAGATTTAATGAGTTTTCTCTTGGCCATTATAGCACAAAGGACCAACAAAATCACCAAAATTCACATAGGTCTCCATTTAGCAGCTTCTAGAGGCGAATATGGAGGTAAGGAATTCAATATTCACTAAGGGGGAGGGGATATTCACAGATAGTTCCTACAAATTGTTTCTTACACAAAATATGTTTGGAAAAGTAGTAAATCTATTCACATATGTAGGTAAGAAGAGATTACACAACTTACATAAGGTTAGAGGAGGTAAGAACAAGGTATATTTTATTAATTCAGAGGCATGAAGCCTATTTATAATAACAGAGTTGTAGAGCACACAAGTGTCTAGACAGAAAACTAAGGAGCCTTTACAAAATGAGTTTGGCCAGCCATTTATTCTGAAAGAGGAAACAAAACTAAAGAAGATGTGGTAAGCCAAAGAGAAACCCTAGCCATCACCCCATCCGACAAAATGCATGTTAAAATTTTGAACCAGAAATATAAAAGAGATTGCTGAAAAACAGAGAAAAGATAACACAAAACACCAGGCATAGGATTACCCTGGGAAAACCCTCCTCGAGGGAAAAACCCAGCCACACAAAAAAACATCACTTAATTGAATAATGAAAAGCTAGGATGTCGGTTCGAGTTCGGGTTCGGGTTCGAGTTCGAGTTCGAAGGACCGGTTTGCCGGTACGGCAAAATTTTGAAAAGGGGTTCGGGTTCGGGTTTGTTAGTACAAAAATATGTAAAATATATATATTTAGTACAAAAATATGTAATATATATATATACACACACACACACACACATTTATGCAGCCTAGAAGCATGAGTTAAGATTAGAATGTCACATAGTATCATAAAAACATTTAAACAACAAAAATACTTGTAATCATACCATCATGAATCATGATCATACCATCATATACTTGAAGTTCAAGTTCAACATCAAAGATTCAAAACATTAAATTTAAATCATAACATCAGTTCAAGTATCATTGTTTGAAGTTCAACTAATGGATTAATAATTTATTGATATTTTTCTTCTTCATCATCATCATCTTCTATATGGAGCCTAATAAGACTTGAAGGTTAATTTTTCCCCACTTTTATTGGCGCAGTTTCCACCCCAAATTATTAAATGGGGGTTTGGGGGCAAAGCCCTCAAGACGGGGTCTGGTTATTTTCAGCGGGCCCAAGTTCGGCGATGTCAAAAATTTGGGTTGTGGATGTCAAAAATTTATAAATTTTGCCAAAAAAAGAGTCTTAAACTCCTTCCGCTGGCAAAAATTCGGCAAAGTTCGTTCCAAGTTCGCCATTTTCCGGCAAGTTCCGTTGGGTCCGAACTGATTGCTGGGTGGTTCGAACTTGGTCCTTGTGGATCGGACCCACAGGCGGACTTGACCCGGACCACGAATTGGTTCGAACTTATCCTGGTCCGGGGGGGTCCAGGGGCGAACCTGGTATCTTAGATGAAAAGATCAGAAAATCTGATTTACAACATTGCCAAACTCTAGACTGAACTGCCTCAATAATCAGCCACCCAGACATACATAATTTGTCTTGACCATAATGAAGTGTCAGACAGTTACAACAAAGAATGACCTTTCAGATTTACAATTGAAATGAAGAGACAACCACAAAAAGATAACTCCAGACACTAAAACATTAATAGCAGACATGTGTACACCTAATTTGATTGACTGAGACATGGAGACATTCTTTTTATTAATGACACATCAGAAGATCAAATCTGCCCAAGTAATCCATTGAAAAATATGACCTGGGGAATGGCTTCAGGTAAAGGGTTTCTGTGACATTAAATAAGATATGAGCATTGTCTTTCTTCTTTGGATCTGTGTCAAAATAAATCTGGAAAGATTTCTAGTTGTCGTCGGATTGAATTTGGTAGTTATAGGCATTGCAAGGACTTTAATGGCATTGTAGAGTGGTAGATAGAAGAAAACACGTTTTTCGAGTGGCCTTGTTGCTATCTATGGAGTATTAGGCCATCGTTTACCTTCATGCCATTGAACCTAGGGGAGAATCATTAAAACCTCTAGCATCTCAACATGCACCTTTATTGCTCTTGGCTTGTCGGACCATTAAGTTGTCAGGGATCTTGTGAATTGCATGTTTGTCAGGTCAAGGATGAGGGCACATCCACCTCTAAAATCTCAATAAAACACTTAGCTATAGGACATTGGGCCTTTGCGCCATCGTTGATAAACTCTGAAGATCTAAAGGGATGATGATGTCAACAAAGGATGATATCAGCCTGGAGGATTGCTTGTGATGGATGACATCTATAAAGGAGGATAATGTCAACAAAAGAAAGGTGGACTTTCAGACTTTCGTGGATTAATGGAAAGACATGTTGGGAAGGAAGACATCAATTTTCAAAAGACTTACAAGAAAATTGGAATGGGTCAAGGGGAAAATGTTGGGAGTGGGACTTCCGTGGAAAGTCTGATTGGGATGACAAGCTTGATAGGGATGAAGGGATGAAGAAGTCCAAACAAGTACCAAGGGATGGATGGATGAAAGTTTGCAAGTCCAACAAATAAAGCACTTTTGCTTATGAAGGCTTTTGAGTTCAAGGATGACAAGGAATTTGAAGAATGTAAGAGGAATATGGACTATCCAAATGTTCAACAAACTTGACACTTAGAAATAATTTTTGGACTTTGCAGATTGAGGAAGACCGAGAAGTGGTATGAGGGGGTGCGAATTTCCAAAAGTCCAAAAGAATTTGTTGAAGAATACACTTTCATACTTCAAGGATTGGGAATGCAAATGAATGGTATGAGAACAAGGGAGACCCTGATAGTCTAAAAAGGTCAATAAGATTACACCTAGCCAAGAATACGCTTTGAACTTTGGGTATCGGGATGCCTAAAAGAGGGAAGAGTGCAAAGGAAATCTCAACAATTGAAAAAGCCGATAATATCAACACTTGGGCAAAATAATAAGGCCTCTATGTGGAGTTTTAAGAGTGATAAGAAAGGCATGCTGAGATGGATAACCTTGAGATTCCGACACTTCAAAAGACAAAACTTAGCTTATTTTAAAAGGATCAAACATTGAAACTCCAATAACCTTCACACTTGCCAATTTTAGGTTTTGTCAACTTGGGTGATTGACTAAAGCATGAAAGTGGGAATTAATGCAACAAGTAGAGGCATGCATTCATGCGAACCATTTAGGATCTCTCAGACTGTTACATCAATGGGCAACGAACAAGGGCCGGTAAATGACAAAAAAGCCCTCACCAATGCCTCAACTTCTACCTCCTCATGTTAAACATGGGATGGACATCGTTAGCAATCTAATTTGAATATGAAACAATGTAATCAAGGTTGTAATGTCCTCTACTGCAACTTTACTTGATTTACCCTGAAATTCCCAATTAGGTTTTAGATTGCACTTGGGAATGACAACTTATAATGTTCCCTGCTAGGAGAATGCCAATTCCCAATGATTAACATACAACACCATGCATTTAAATCAGATTAAGTTAAGAAACAATTATTGATTCATAATACACACTTCAGCTCTAATTCCTTACTTCTCTCCTAATCAATAACCTCATTAAGGATGGTGGAATTACTTTGCTAGGGTGCGTGAAACAGTTAACAAGTGGGTTCTCTCAAGGTTCTTACCCATTTTGGGACCTACCTGTCATGTGACTGAATTACTCAGCCTCTCCCTACACAAACCTCCTATCCTCTTAGCTGTATTAGCAAGTGATTAAGGAATTAACGAAGTGTATATATATATATATATATATATATATATAATACAGTATACATCTATATATAATTCAGATTTTATTATTATTAACAGATATACACACAATATTAGCTCTTATAAGGATCCCTTATCCCTAATATAATTCCAATATAATGTCCTGTAGTTCAGTACTAATTCATAAATAAGTTACAGCATATCATACGATAGCCATATAATGCAATATGTATTCTCTTTGATGAGCATAGATGATATGTATTCTTTCTGAATACCATATATATATATATATCTTATTCTTCCCTTAATGATTCATACGATATGTAAACTCATACTTTCTCGATCATCCCAATCCATGATTTGTACCAAATGTATCTTAATCCCTTATTCAATACACAGACACCCATAATATATAAAATGTTCTCTCTATTATGAATAATAATTTCTGGTCTTTTCGATCATCCAAATCCATTTTCAATTCATCCTTTATCCTGAAGAATGTTCTTATTTCTGACAATTCTTCCCATGATGATCAAAAGTGATATATATATATATATAAAATTCATTTTTCATTTCTCCCCCTATCCCTCCATATATAATGGAGAGCGCCTTTTAATATCTTATTTTAAGGACCATGCGACACGATGCCAAGTGACATGACTTTTTAGAGTCTCCTTTTCTGGATGCACCCTTTATCAATCACTGCATTCAATTGCTTTTTATTAATCACCTCTTGTTCTAACAATTACTAATCGATGTAATTTAGGTTGGTTTGCATATACTATGTCTAACCAGTTGGGTGATTAGTCTTCTTACCAATTCAGGTTAGTATTGCTCATAATAATCATTGTATCCTTCCATCATGAATGGTCTTCAACTTGTCAGCACTGCTTACTATCCTGCGGCTGCCTCTTCATTACTTAATCATTTCTTCATAACAACCGTTTACTCGCTGCTTGTTATCAAATAGTTTGCGCTTCTTCATAGCATACTTGATAGTTTTTATGATGACAAAATCATTGTTCTTTATCACTGTCACATAATGATATCAAAAACCATCGATTAGTCACTTGAAGGACGTCCTACCTCTTTGACCCTCAATAATATGTTTTCTTTGAGTGCTTGCTAAAGTTACTCTGGCTTAACAATTGTAACCGATGTTATTACCATAGTCTATTTTGTATCAAATGGCGACCTCCTGCTTCAAAGGTATTTTGACAATTAGCAACATACCTCAGTACTTCAATCATGACATGCTTCCCAGGCCACATAATGTTGCTGGCTCCATTCCATATCGAATTTGGCTTGGTTATCGTATTATATATCTTTGCCTTGGTCTGCTGTAGATAGATTATCTTGTAATCAAATTATACATTATATCTTATTATTATTATTATTTTTAAAATTATTTTATTATCATTAATTATTAAATACTATTTCAGAAAAGGGAACATTACAAAGGTTGAGCACCTCATATTTCTTCTACCCCTCCCTCTTCTTTGAATACAATCAAAGGTTGTACCGCACAAAGATAAGGTCATTGAAGTACTTTTGCATCAATGGACTCATTTTTCTGTATAAATGGCCTAAAAACATTCCAATTGCACGTACAGAAGCACTACAGGGCTGCTACAAAATGTGGATTGTGATTTTGTAAAGAGTAGTTGTGTTTTTCTTCACCACAAGTCTAATAAGTAATAACAACATCCATAACTTTGTAATCCCTAAACTAAACAATAAAAAATATTAAGAAACTTAGCAAACTTATTAAGTTAAACTAAAAGTAAATATTAAACTTAATTCTTAGAAAATATTCTCCACTCCACACCCTTATAAATCTACAACTCATCGTGGATGATGTCTAAGGTTTTCATTGGCAACCATCCTCATTATGTATGTGTTGAAGCGACCCATAACCTCCTCAACTACTATGAATAAAATTGAGAAGAAAATCTTCTGGTTCAATTTGTAGGCAGTTGCATGAAAATGTTTGTTGGATCAATAGTGTACTAGATGGGCTCATTTATTTTAATCTAAGTTGCCAGTTCGGGTTCAAGTTCGGGTTTGAAGAACAGGTTCGCCGGTACGGCAAAATTTTGAAAAGGGGTTTAGGTTCATTTGGGTTCCTTAGTACAAAAACATGTAAAAATTATATATAAATACATATTTATGCAGCCTAGAAGCATGAGTTAAGATTAGATTGTCACATAGTATCATAAAAACAACGAAAACACCATAAACTTGTAATCATAGCATCATGAATCGTGATCATACCATTATAGCATCATATACTTCAAGTTCAACATCAAAGATTTAAAATATTAAAATGTCAAATGATCAATCATAACATCAATTTCAAGTATCATTGTTTCAAGTTCAACTAATGGATTAATAATTTATTGATATTCTTCTTCTTCTTCATCATCGTCATCATCATCATCATCCTCTTCTTCTTCTTCTTCTTCTTCATTGGCATTAGCTGATTCACAAACAGTGCTAAGGCCAATGGGATCAGCTGCACTAGTAACATTATTGGTGTCAAATTACTTCAAATTCAGTAACTGCAAGCTGAGAAGTGAAAGTATCCAATTCTGGATGCTTTGCATGTAAATCCCACATCTTCGTTTCCCCTTCTTTGTATTATTTATTCTTGTGTGAGATGAGTCACAAGTTGCACTGCACATATACTAAATTTGCCAAAAAAAAATTGGCCGCTGACTTTGACTGCCGGTGGGACCAAGTTCGTCCGTGGTTCTCAGAAATTTGCTCGGGTCCGCCCAGGTCCGAACTGGGCGTGGTCTGGTTTGAACCACCCCCCTGTGGGCAGGACCCTGTCCGGACCCACAGGCGGACCGGACCAGAACCACGTACTGGTTCATATCATGGCTGGTCTATGCAAATGCTAGATTGCCTCTTTGGCCTTGTCCATAGCCTCTATAGATATTCAATGGGATTTTTAATGAAAAACTAGAAAGAAAAATTAGCAAATGATAACATTATAAAATAAAAATTAAAAAATAGATATTTTTTAATGAAAACTTACCTTCATGATCTCCATGTACTTAGCAAATAAATCATAAAAAATGGTCTTCACAACCATTTCCCCTTTAGCTTTCCTAGAGTAAGGATTCTATATCCTCTTGACATTCAGAAACATGTGCTTTTGAGATGGCCATATGACTAAAATGCGATGAAATTAGTGGTGAACCATGCAAGTCTCAACTACACGAGCTCCTTACTATTCTTGTGTTCTCTCATGAGATTTAGAACCCACAGGTGCTTGTAAATGTAATTTGTCACATTCCTTCCCTCTTCCACCACATTGCATCCATTCAAGTTTCCTTATATTTAATGCAATGAATAGCACAAGGGCTCTAAAACAACATAGGTTACCTCACTTCAAAAAGTCTACCTAGACAATATAAGCCACTTCCAACTCCATTGCTACCTTATTCAACAAGTTGTACAGGGTCTTGATGTTTTCTTCATTGGAGACCTCAAAAGCACTAATTGTCCTCCTAAAGCTACAAGGAAGTTGATCAATGCAGTTCTTGCCATCTGTCCACTTGTCAAATAGAATACGACAACCCATCTTTTTCAATTTTTTTTTTCTGGTTAATCAACTACAAGATTTTTGTCTCTTTGCTGCATTGTCCACTAATGGCCCGCTCAACTCATAAGGATTCGATGCCTTGAACCCTTTTCTGCTACTGTCAATGCAATGATCAATCTTTCCCAATAAAGTCTCCTAGCAACATTAAATGCTGTGTTGTAATACCAAAAATTAGCCGCAGTACCTTCCAACAAAGATTGCACACCAAGAGTGTTATGAAGACCGACAAAATTGATGTATGGCTTGGGGTTTGATATTCCCATTATCCATGGCCCAATGGAAAATGAAGAGCCCAAATCTCCCTACCTCCCTATAGAACTCACGAGAGCTGCCAATGCCTCTGCTGTCCTCTTTCTCTCCTCTTTCTCTCTATTTTCATCTGATCATTTGACAAAAGGACAGTATTTACCTTTCATTCAGCATCCTCAGACACTGCATTATTTATTGCAACATCTTGGCTATTGATCTGTGCAAGGTGATATTTGAGGTGATTTATGCCTCTCATATTCATTCCACTATTGTTGCATGTTACTATTCTTGGCTTTGCAACTTCTGTGCCATGTTTCCAAGTAGGTTCCTTAGGCCTGGTGCCACTTCTTTTCTTGGGGGTGGCATTTTGTTTTTGAAAAAATGAAATGAAACCCTAGCAAAATTGAAAAACAGAAAAGCTTGAACAAAAACCCTAGCAAAATTAAAAAAAACAGAAAAGCTTGAACAAAAATCCTAGCATCTACAAGAAGCTAACTGAAAATCAGAAAGAAAATACAAAAAATGTAAACCCCAGCAACTAGAACTTAGAATGAAGGCAAAAAACAAAAAAACAAAACAGAGAAAATGTTATATCCCTGTCAATTGTGGCTGATGAGATTGCCAAACTTGATTGATGCTCACTCCAAATCGCTTAGATTCAAATGCTCAATGCTCAATGCTCAAATATGTCAAAAAGGTTGAATACTTGAAAAGAACAGTGAGAGAAATGACGAATTTGACTGTTTTCTATGGGTGGACTGGCACTTTTTATGCCAGCCAAGTTTTCTCGTGGACTTGCAAGTTATTGTCATGTGTTTTGGCAAGCTACTCAACAGGATGGTACTGCTTGCAAGTAGTCACCTTAGTTTTTGATCTATGCATTATAATATATAAAGATTACAACATTTTTCAATTCCACTATTTGATATGGGTTTTATTCCAAATGTACTCAACGGGTCTACTAAAAAAGTTACTCGTACAATATTAAAAGGCTTAACATAATATCTAGAACCAAGAACATAGAAATAGGTATTAGTGACCTTATTCTAGTTCTACATGAGGCATAATTTATGAGTGGTTAGTGTTCACAGCACTAATGTTTCTTAGTTCTAAAATTTTATAATGTTTTGTTTGTCACTTGCTAACTGGATGCTTAATAATCAGTCACTTGTAAGATAGATGAATGTAATACCGTCTCTGGTCCGGGTGTGAAGAGGAAAGCTAATGAGCTTAGTGCAGAAGACGTCCCCATCTCTCAAGAGTTGCCAAATGCGCAGGATGACACTGTTGATGGTCATGAGCAACGGTTTGAGAAAAATAGTGATGATGATTCAGGGGTGGACTACTCAAAACTCACTGGAAGGCAAAAGAAGCTATTTGAGCTCAGACTTAAAATGGTTAGGCTTATCATTTTGTACTTGGTTTTGGTTGAGTCATTCCCAAGGTTGTGATATTTGTATCTGACAAGCAAAAATTTCTGTAATAACAAATTCTTTTTTCCACTTAAAAGCTAAGCTGAATTTGTTTTTTTATTTTGCAGAATGAAGCAAGAAAAGCCAATCAGAAGGACATAATTTCAGAAAAGAAGAGACAAGAAACGGGACATGAGCCCCGAGGCGTGTCAAAACAAAAGTGGATTGAAGAAAAGAAGAAGATCTTGGGAAAGCATTTAGATGCAAATGGTCTTGATATCACAAAAGCTTTCATGTTAGATACTCAGGAGGCAGCTGAAGCAAAGTACAAGAAATGGGAAAAAAAGCCTGCTCCATTTGGATGGGATGGTACTCAATGCTGTGCCTTTTTAAAGGATTTGTATGGAGTCTTAATGTAGAAATGTAAACCATGTGTTAGGAAGATGATTCTTTTCCATTTATTCTTCAGTTGTCAAATATGTTCCAGTTTTATGTTTCCATAATCTGATTTTGTTTAAAGTCTTTTTTTTGTTTATTTCATTGATGATTTTTTGTTTATGTTTCCATGCTGTTTTGTTTTTCATTATACATTTCAGTGTTCAACCAGAAGTCTCTATACAATGCGTACAAGAAGCGTACCAAAAATATATCTAATGACATGGATGAATATGCAAAGATTAAAGAATCTGATCCTGAATTTTATCGGGATGGTTCAAGTCTGCAGTATGGAAAGGTGACATTTCAAAACAATTATTTAGTATTTGAGGCCATTTAAGGACCTCTGCCTCTGGATGTTTTAACTTGATAGTTGACGAAAAATTATTGCTGTGCTGAGTTGATTTTTCATTTTGGCTTTCCTAATGGTTCTGATCCCTCCTTTCAGGCACCAAAGATTCCAGAAGAGAATATTGAGAAAATGGTGAAAGAGCTAGAGGACAGGGATCAGAAGAGGAAAGCTTTCAGTAGACGCCGCAAGTTTCATGAAGAGAAAGATATTGATTCCATCAATGATCGTAATGAGCACTTCAATAAGAAAATTGAAAGGGCTTTTGGAAAGTATACTGTTGAGATAAAGAATAATCTGGAACGTGGAACTGCTTTACCTGATTAGAATAAAGAGTCAATGTTCCTTTTGTGGAATAAAATAATTCTGGCCTAATGTGTTGGGCATGGTCATTCAGAGATTGCCTAATCGTGACCATTATATTTGGGTATCAACATCAATCACACTCGTCTACAAAGTTTTCTTTTCTTTGCTTGAGAAGATTCATGTGCGTGCTGTTGAAAGCTGAGAGGGACTGAGGGTAACATATTGAAGCTTTTGCAATGCCCATAGCATTTTATTGTGAAGGAAACATATTTTTATTTGTGCCTTTTCAGGATAATCAATTCTGTTCGTTGAGTTCAAGCTTGCCTAGGCAGAATTGGTTTCTTCTTTTGATTGAATTTGTCAGATGTTTTCTTTTGGTGTCTTTAAAAATGACGTGCTGCTTTTATTGTTTTGAACCTTTTTCTATTTATACCATTTGGTATGTATTGAAATGCTTATAACTATATAGTTATACCAATGTCACCATTGTAGCATTTTAAAACTTCCTAATGGTTATCTCCTTAATCAGCCTAGATTGGACACTTTCAATAATAACCAGTTTACATAGAATTTAAAATCAGATGACATACAATTCAGATGTTTGCCGATCTCACTAGATATGATAAATAGTAATTCTTTACACAATGCTAAATTTCAACGAAACCGCAGATTATTTTATCACATCAGATTGTAAGTGGTAATCAATGCATACAATCCCAGCAACTTACAAATGAGATGTTCCCCCTGAAACTAATTTCCAGATCGAACAGAGAAGAATGGTTATGTTAGGTTGAGTTATCTCAGTCATTGCCTTTCAGTTGGGGGTCTGGTTGACACATTTACTTGAAGTCTCACAATTATCTGGCTCATTTCAGACCTGCGCAGCAGCCTCTCAAAGCCAGGTGGTATCACTGGACTCTGTTAATTATGCCAACCTGGAGATATCCTATGGAGCTGGACTGTGGTGCATGAGGTTAAGAAGTCTTGGGTGTCAGAGACACCAATTCGTCCCTACTTAGTCACTGCTCTAGATAACGCCAGCAGACTGATTGTTTGGAAGAAGTTATACCACTATTCTGCACAAGATGTGAAGGATGAATTCCAAATGTCGTTGCAATAGTTTCTGGTTCATAGCAAGATTGCCAAGGCTTGTTGCTGGCATGTAATGAGTAAATTACTGATTACAACCTGCCAATCCCACACAGATCGATATGTAATGACTGCTTCAGGTAGGGGTTGCATCCTACCTGGAGCCTTCCTAAACTGAGCCTTTCATCCCAGTTCAGAATATATTTTCAATTGAATGCATGAGAATCCAAAACCTTCAAGATCCAAATAAAAAAATTAGTGTAAAATTTTTGAAGAGAAGAGAAAAATATAGAGCGCGCCAAAAGGATTGTTACCAAGGTAGGTAGAGTGTGCAAGGAATGCTGATATTGAAGAAGAAGAGTATGTCAAAAGGCCCACTACTAAGGAAGAAGTAGAGCAAATGTTGGCAGGAAACAGAGATAGACCTGGAGAAGCTGCTACATCTCAACATAAGAAGACTCTAGAATATAGAATGTACTTTAGAGATACCATCTAAGGTCCACGTCCCATATTGTAAATATAATCCACCTTTCTATAGTTGTGAACTGGGCCCGAATAATAAATCCATCTTGTGGCAGCGGTAGAGAGAGATAGAAGGATTGGTGATGTTAGTTAGGCCGCTTACTTGGAACTATGGATGGACCCCCCAAGACCAAGGGGGGAGAGGATGATCCCATATTATAAATATAAGTAGTCTATGAGACCCATTCACTCGTAAGAGAAAGTGTTTGAAGAATAAAGATGGAATATGTATAGTTTGTATAATGAGTAGAACGATGAATAGAATAAAGTGAATGTATAAAGGAGATATAATGAATGTAATATATGATTGATGATAATAAAAGTAAAATACTTTTTGAGTTACGATCTATCATGTTGTAAATGGTGCTATTGTTTTGTCATATAGCTAATCTCAGACTTGGATATAATCCCTTGTTTGCTTCAATAGGAGTCTAGGAGTCAAGGACCGAGTCTAGGGTAAGAATACTACAACACTAAAAATTCTTAAGGTACAGAAATCTGGTCTACATCCCTCAGATTTCATGCTAACTTTGGTTCCGTTGCTAGAACCTTGGTTAGGCTATGTTGAGATTAATCGAGAAAATTTTCAACTTTAAAATCTCACACCGGATCAAGAACAAAAACAAGATGTTCAAACATATATGATAAATCACAAATCTATCCTCTTGATTTCTACTCTATGAGAGGGGGTTAGACATCAGGGGGATGGGAAAAGGTCTAGAGAGACCTATGGAAAGATTCATTGTTAAGGAAAGTTACCAGATAACTACTATGGGGAATAATAAAGGATTAATGCAATAGTGAATCTAAAATACCCATGGCCAAAGATGAGAAATTCAAAAGAGCAAATAACATATTGATCTAGATTGTGTTGGAAAAATGGTCAACGCTCCCCTCGAGTGGGTTTTATAAGTCTAGTGGTTGTATGGGTATTAACAAGTCGATCTTTTGGTGCAACGATAACCACACTTGTAACAAGTGGTATTAGAGCTTGGCCACATGTTCGAATCCCCTCGGGTAATGTTGAGGGGGGCATTGTTGGAAAAATGGTTAGCGCTCCCTTCAGGATTTGTGAGAAGGGACTAACTGCTTCTTGTGGATTCTATAAGTCTAGTGGTTGTATCAGACATTAATAGGCTGATCTTTTAGTGCAACGACAACCACACTTGTAACAAATTGATGATGCAATAGGTGGACAAACCCTTAGGAAACACATGTAACAAACTTCAAACACTCAAGCAATTTGGTCTATAGCAGTGAATTAGATAGATTGAAACATCTATTCTGAAAAAAACTCATTCAAATTCTTATGTTAATTCGGTAAATACTTAAACCAATAAAAACTTATAACAGATATAAACAAACAATTTCCTTCACTTATGTTAATTTGGTAAATACTTAAACCAATCAGAATCTTATAACATATATAAACATGAGAGCATAAAACCATCAACACTAAAATTTACGTGGAAACTCAAACTACGAAAAACCACGGAGAAACTGATTCTCATGAAATGAACACTGGTCAAGGTGACACCGGTTAGGTGATTTTTACAAGGGCTCATTGCCAGTTTTCTCACTGTTGTTTGAATCACTGTTGATTGGGCTAACTAACCAGGAATAGGAAAGGCTCACTGCCAATACAGATAGGCTCACTGCCAATACATAGACTCACTACCAGAATATAGGAAATGAAAGTTGAGTCCACCATTGAAGTCACTGTCATCGATACTTTGCAATACATAAATGATATAACAGTTTGCTACTCATTGCATCAAAACACATATACATTAACACACAGATCTTCCCTTGTTAGATTCACATTCACTTCGCATATACTTGCAAGCAAGCATACATCAACAAGTAAATTCATCGCTCTCTTATACTATCTTATGCCAACAACAAAGTCAACTTAATCCAATTTGAAATAGGTCACACCGAAACATTCCCGCAGTGGTAAGGAATGAAATGTGGACCATCTTACTCAATACAAAATGTCTTGCTCATAACAACATCCTACACCATCGCCAAGATCTTTGGTACCAACAGATAGGATCTATACGTTACAAATGCATCGATCGAAGCACAACAAAAACTTCTAAGATAAGACCGAACCCAAACAAACAATCCACATTATGTTGCATAACAAATGAAACCATCACTGACATAGATAAGAGAAAATACTTGAAGCACATCATCCGGTGCACGCTTCTATTGAAGCACTAAAACATTTAATCCACATCTATACATAGGATATGTTGACATCAATGACAACCATTAATGACAACAACGATTATAACATCAACTTCACATTCTAACAATCTCCCTCTTTGTCATTGATGACAACATTCATCAATAACAAAGCAAACAATTCACTGTCAAAAGATATTAGCATCAAAGTTCTCTATTTTTCACCATTGTTCTTCTCTCCCTTTGACAGCAATGACAAAGGCCAAACTCCCCCTTACTAACCGACTATTCTCCCCCTGAGAGAAAGTCGCCAAGCATTGATCTAGAAAAGTATAAGCATGAAATGCACTGGACCAATACAAAGACAAGTGCGTTACTGAACACTAGGAAAGGGCAGAATGCCCAACTTCCCCCCAAAGATATGCAAAAGTATCCTTGCACAAAGGTTTTGTGAAAATATCTACAATTTGCTCTTTTGTAGGCACATACTCAAGTTTAACTTCCTTCTCCAATACCTTCTCTCTCAAGAAGTGATTCTGATAGATATATGTTTTGTTCTAAAATGTTGCATTGGATTCTTTGAAATGTTTATAACACTGGTATTATCACACATAATTGAAATCAACTCATCAAAAGTTATCCTTATATTCTTCAAAGTTTGTTTCATCCATAATACTTGAGTACAACATGAGGATGCTGCAATATATTCTGATTCAACAATTGATAATGTTACAGAATCCAACTTCTTGCTTGACTAAGCAGCCAACTATGAGGCAAGGAAATAAGCTTCACCACTAGTACTTCGTCGGTTATCCATACATCTGGCCCAATCAACACCAGTATAAGAAATCAACATAAAAATCTTAACTTTTTGGATACCATAATCCAAACTCTTATGTATTCTGCAAGTATCTGAAAATTCTCTTTACTGATATAACATGTGACTCTTTCGGTTCTTGCTGAAATTTGGTTGCCAAACATACTGCATACATAATATCTGGTCTAGTAGCAGTCAAATACAACAATCCTCCAATCATTGATCTGTATTTACTTGCATCAGCGTTCGGTGAATCATCTTCTATAGCTAACTTACATTCGGTAATAATAGTACACACCGGTTTAGAATTCTCCAAACGAAACTTCTTCAACAATTCTTTAATATACTTGGACTGAGAAATAAAAATTCCTTTACTGTTTTGTTTTACCCGCACTCTGAGAAATAAATTCAACTCACCAATCATAAACATCTCGAATTCTTTATGTATTTTCTCTGCAAAATTCCTACACATCATTTTTTCCTCCACAAATAATGTCATCAACATAAACCACAACAATCAAAATCTGATATGAATAAATCATGTATTATAAATTGCTATCAGATGATCCTTTCTGAAATCCTTGTCCAATCATGTACTTATCCAATCTGCCATACCAGGCCATGGGTGTCTGCTTCAATCCATACAATGCTTTCTTCAATCTGCACACAACATCCAGATCCTTTCTGGACTTGAAGCCTTCCGGTTGTTCGATATAAACTTCTTCCTTTAGTTCTCAATTCAAAAATGTCGATTTAACATCCATCTGATAAACCTTGAAGTTTTTGAATGTTGCAAATGCTAATAATATCTGGATCACCTCCATCTGGGCAATATGGGAATATGTCTCATAGAAATGAATTCCTTCAATCTAATTATAACCCTTGTAGACCAATCTTGCCTTGTTTCTTATTACCTTTACATTTTCATTCAGCTTGTTTTGAAAAACCTATTTTGTACCAATCACATTCTTGTCAACCAGTCTAAGAACAAGTTCCCAAGTCCAATTCTTCTCTATCTGATCAAGTTCTTCTTTCATTACTCTTACCCAATTCTGATCAATACATTCTACTTCTACAAATTTAGGTTCAATTTCTGAAAGTAAACATAACAAAACTTGTTCTTGTGCTATTCTACTTCTTGTAACAATGTCTTTATTCTTATCACCAATAATTTGATTCTTAGAATGATTATCTGTACATACCTTGTTGTCTTAGTTGTAGATGTCAGAGCCTGCCTTGTCCTTTCCTCTTATTTCTTGTCTTCTTTTCCTTTGTCATATGTATCAGATTCTTATTCAAGGTGTTTCTCAAGAGTTTTATGAAAACCTTAATCAACCTTCACATTCACACTTTCAACAATCTTATTCAATCTCTTGTTGTAACACCAACATGCCTTTCTCTTTGTAGAATATCCTAGAAATATACCTTCATCTACTTTGTTGTCAAACTTGCCAAAATTGTCCTAATCCCTTTGAATATAGCACCTGCTTCAAAAAATCTTGAAATATTTCACTGTAGGTTCTCCCATTCCATAGTTCGTATGATGTCTTTTCATACTTCTTCTAGTAAAGAACTTTGTTAAGTGTATATACCACTGTATGAATTGCTTCTCTCTAGTAAACCTTCCGTAAACTTGCTTCCTTTATCATTGTCCTTGCCACTTCCTGTATTGTCTGATTCATCCTTTCCACTACACCATTCTGCTATGGTGTTCTAGCTGCTCAAAACTAGACCTTTTAATACCACGTTTCTCACAAAAATTTTCAAATCCATGAGAAGTAAACTCTTCTCCTTTATCATATCTCAAACATTTAAACTTTCTACCACATTCATTCTCAACTCTTGCTTTAAAAATCTTGAATTTATCAAATGCTTCTGATTTCTCTCTTAGAAATGCAACTCAAGACAATCTGGAATAACCATCAATGAAAAGTATGAAATATCTCTCACCTTGTAGGCTTCTTGTTCTGGTAGGACCACACAGGTTGGTGTACACTAGATCCATCAAACCGCTAGATCCATCAAACCGATAAATGAATGATCTTTTGCCTTGAATGACTCTTTTCTTTGTTTTCCTTCTTGATATCCTTTATAGATAACCTTGTCTGGTTTACACAATCTAGGTAAGTCTCTTACTGCACATGATGAAGTTAATCTTACCAAATTGTCAAAATTGATGTGATAGATCCTCTGGTGCTAGGGCCAACTGTCATCAATCCAAGATAGTAAACATCCTTTTGTAGCACCTTCAAGTTGATACATGTTTATTCCTGTCCCTTTTCCAACTGCAATCACTGTTCCGGATCTCTTTCGAATCTCACAACCTTAATTTTTGAACACAACATCATGGCCATTCTCACATATCTGTCCAACACTCAAAAGATTATGACGCAAACCCTTCACATAATAAACCTTGTCAGTGTTATGCTTCCCATCAAAAGCAATAGACCTCTACCAATAATACATGCTGCCTTATAATCACCAAATCTAACAGGACCACTATCATACTTCTCAAGTGTCACAAATTTTCTTTTATCACCACTCGTTTGATTTGAACAACCATTGTCAATCAACCATTCATTTCTGTTCCACCTAACATACAAAGAAGTCTCAGAATTATCATCAATTTTTGGGCAAATGTTAGAAATATCAAATCCAAGTTTTTCTTCTTCAACATAGAATAAACAAGTCTCTGTTTCTGACTCATTGTCTGAAATACTAGCATCTTCATAACATAGTGAGATTTGTGATATTGCTATCAGGATTCAACTGTGTAGTTTTTGAGTCAAACTCATTGACCCATAATTCATGAGTAGTGGTTCACATGAACCCATCTCTCATGAGAATGAATGGAACACTTAGCACTC
>MU225181.1:420034-450066 GCA_018584345.1 Thuja plicata | reverse complement strand
TGATTCTAAACAGTTGATTGATTGTATGTTTGTCATTGATGACAACATATAATACACAACAACACTTCTGTATGTACTTATCCATATGATGACATGAAGACTTGCGTGGATAGATACATGTTGTTGAGATGTTTATTATGCTATATTCATACACACAGACCTAGATATGATTTTTCAATAAAGATATGTAATTCTATTATTGACGGTTATAGTTTTGGAGGAATAATGGTTTAAGGCCGACATATGTAACGTGTTTATTGAGTTGCACCTATCTTCAGGATATGTGTGTGTATATTCATGATGAGTTACGAGTTTTTGATATTAATCTAAAGGCGCCAAACGTATTTCAAGAAGATTGCAAAGTTATGGTTAAATTGGTGAAGCCGACTTAGTGAAGTGATGCGTCTATTCAGTTTATACTTGCGCTGTTGTAATTATGCTTGCACGCTTAGTAGAGCTGACAAGGATGTTAAGAAGAGTTTTACTACAAGTCCCATGATCTCATACTTGGTGTATATACTTATAGAAGGTCATTTGTGATGAGAAGAGCTGCGAAAGCCAGAGATAAGAAAAGCAGAGCAGAGTGTTAAAGTAGCAGAGCTATATTTATCATATGTTGATAATATAGATATTGAAGTAGAAGCTTTTAGAAAATAGAGAAGATTGTTGTAGTGCTTTACAAGAGGTTAAAGCATCGACACACAAAAGGAACTGATCAGACAAGCAGTGTCACAAACAACAATTCACCTTGTTGATACAGTGTGTATCAAATAACCAGAAGGTTGTAGCCTTCACCATTTGGACAGTGAGTCCGCCACCCCTAACAGGGTTATTGTAAAATAATCCTAACAGGGTCAGACCCTTAACCATGTCACTATACTACTACATTGTAATGAACAACTCCTAACAGGGATGAAAGATCTTTTAACAGGGATTACTACAAACAATATAGTTTTTTGTGGGTACTAATTCCCACCGGGGTTTTTACCATTTGGTTTCCCTGTAACCAAATTGATGTGTTGTGTAATGTGTTATATAAATGTGCATTTACTTTATATCAATCTGGATTAGTAAGTATAAGAAAAGATAAAGTTGCTGATAACTGATTCACCCCCCCCTCTCAGTTATCCCTGAAGTATTCTAACAACCGAAACATTCCCGTGGTGATAAGGAATGAAACATGGACCACCTCTGTCAATACAAAATGCCTTTATCATAACAAAACACTACATCGACACCGAGATCTTTGGTACCAACAGATATGATTTATACATTACAAATGCATCAATTGAGAACAACGAAAAATTCTAAGATAGGACCAAACCCAAACAAACAATCCACAATATGTTTCACAACAAATGGAACCTGCACTGATATGGATAAGAGGAAATACTTGAAGCACATCATCCGGTGGATGCTTCTATTGAAGCACCAAAGAAACTAATCCACATCTATGCATAGGATATGTTGATATAAATGACAACTATTAATGACAACAAAAATTATAACGTCATCTTCAAATTCTAAGGGAAGCCTTTAAAAAAATCCTACTTCTCCCCACTCCTGCGTTACTCACCCACTCCAATTCTCCCTTCCTAAACTTAGAGTCAACCAAAATTAATGTGCAACACATAACTAAATGGTAATGTAGTCTTTGTAGATCTCCCTCTACATGGATGCTTTTGCATCAAACAACCCAGGTTGTGAAATGTTTCATGAGTGAAACTCATAAACATTTATAAGTTTTGTGCTCACTAATAAAATTTTGCTCAATTTTTGACGTTCATAGGTCAATTTTGCGACTGTCAAAGGTAGATCAATCGACCAAAAGTGTCGTGGAAGTTATTTTGTCAAAACTTATGATGACTAGCATATTCGTCGTAAAAATGACAACCAAAAGGTCAGAAAAAGGGCTTTGTGTGAGATGTTGTGTGCGTCTTTCATCCTAAGCCCTTTTCACAGTTCGTTGCTTTTACGATGACCCTACGACGCCGAAATTGAAAAAGAACGATGAGAATCCTAGATAAACAACAGCTACATAATCGAAACAATGACTATAATTAGTTGATCAGTTCGTCATTTATTTAGGTTTCTCGTCGAGTGTAACTATAACAAAGGTCGACAAAAAGATGACATATTTAAAAAAAAATTTATTTCACCCTAGCTATACACCAATAATGGTTCAGAGAAACATATAGTGATATTATTCTCATACCCTTATCACACATATATCTTCCCATTTATCTGTTGTCATTAATTGCTTTACTAGTGGGGGTTAATCAAAAACTGAATCAAAATATGAGAAAATTCCCTTGGCAGGGCGCAAACAATAAAGACAAGGTGGTGCTCATTGCTTGGGAGGTGTTTAGAGCTTAAAAAAAATGTGGCTATGGGCATTAGGAATCAGACCATTCAAAACAAAGGATTAGGAGAAATTTTTTTATGGAGGATGATAAAAGAACCTCACATGAAATGAGAAAGGATTCTTCACACAGAGTATCTAGAAGGGAACAATCCCTCTTGCATTTAGGTGACCAACAATACCGCTCATTGTTCAAAAGCTTGGAATTTATGCAAAAGTGTAGATCAATGATCATAGATTATCTTACCTGGGATATAAATGATGGGAATTCAATGTTGTTTTTGGAAGAATCACATAGTAACACCCATTATGAAAGAAACATGAGATTGCCACCCTGATCCCATTGCTACCCCTAAGGAAAAATAAGGAAGATTGCATAGTTAGTGTCATATAAAAGTACAAAATAATTTATAAATTTCATCTAGAAGTATTCATAACTCTTATGCAATTTCAATCATTCGATTCATCTTGAAATACAACACATCTAACATTGTTAATTTCTCAAAGACATGTTTCATTCAAATATGATGGAGGTAAAAAAGGTAGAACTTTGAAGATAAAATTCATATAGACTAGGAAGAGAAAAAGTGAGTAGTGCCCTTAAAAAAATACCTCTATCCACTCCTCCAATGTCCTTATATGTTTCCTGCACATACACATTAATTCTTCATGTCCATACTCATGGTTATAATTCCCAATATCAACAAAAAAATTACAAGAATATAAACTTAATTTAGTCAAATTACCTGGCTTCAAATATAGCCAAACCACTCACATATGCCTTCTTTTGGAAATGTTGTTGAAGACAAAATAATGAAGTTGTCAACCGATCTGATGATGTCAATTATGACTTGAAGCTTTGGATGCCCGAAAGATAGGAAGAGAGAGACAATGTTTGTTTGTATTTATCTCTTCCTATCTTTGGGAATCCAATGCTCGAAGTCATACTTGAAGGATGTTCATTTGTATATCTCCCCATCTTCCTGTCATTGGGGCATCTGATGCTTCAAGTGATTTTAGGGTGCAATTTTTAGTCTTTTGATGGTCTACATTTCTTATCTCTTGTATTCTGATGAGGTTAGTGTCTCACATGTTGAGTTGGTACTTTGACATTGGACTATGTTAGTGTCTCTCATTCTTTGCTAAAGCTATGTCGAGATAAACAAGAAATTAGTATTTACTATAAAAACATTCTTCAAACCATAACTATGATTAATATAGATAAATTACATAGCCATAATAATTTAGGAGTTTTTGTCAACAAAAGGGAAGTTTAAAGGATAAGTTCACAATCATGATATAAAGTTTAGCTAAACATCATAAAATAATTAATAACCAAGTTCTAGACCCTTTAATGATGACCAAACACTTGACAAAGACAACCAAACAGAGAAAACTCTAACAAAATAGAGTCATTACTTGGGTTCATAATGGGTTATGTGTTTACAACTAAAATCTAAGGTACACATTTGGTTTCAAATTAAGTGTTATTACTGAAAGAAAAATGTTGATAAATAATAACACATTATGTTCATGCAAATGTATTACAATGGAAAAACATACAACTATTTTCATTAAAAGTTATTTTTATTCATAAATAGTACGGTACAAATCCCACACAAGTCATGGGAGTGACTGGAAAGATACAACAAATGAGAAAAATGTGTATACATGAATGAAGTATAAACAAAGAGATGTGATCCATCATTTCCTAGAATGATGAATCTCGGTTGAACAAAGTGTCCACATCTTCATCCTTAGCTGAAGGTACCCAAGCATCCAGAGAACCTGCGAGGAGATAAAAGAGGCTGTGTTAAATCTCGAGGTCACAAATAGTTATCTATAAATCATCATCTTATACACACCCTACTCTCATAATGCATCTGATCAAATACGAATTAATGCAAAAAAGAAGAGGAAAAAATCAGAGAATTCATTGTTTTATCTAATGTGTTTGTTCACTGTGCAGGTTTAGGTATCATGGTCATCATGCAATATCTTAAGTGGATATCATAAACAATTCAGCATGTGAATCCCTTCCTCTTCCATTCAATCCATCTTATCCTCCAATCATATTATCTTCCAATTCCATTCTATTTTATTCCTCTTATCTTCCTCTCATCCTATCCAATTCAATACATTTAGATAGTTTCTCCATTGTCTTTAGTTGTTCGTGACAGTGAGATAAAAGTTTCTTTAGAATTTGTAATTCTTGTGCCCTTTTCTTGTGCTCTTTTTGATGCTTATGATATATGGTAATAGCTCTCTTGAGAATGCTTTTAGCAGGTAATAGAACTTCAACTTGTTGCTTTAGCAACATATTTTCCCACAGTTGGTATAGTAGTAGAATAAAGAATGAGTCATAAGAAAAAAAATTGCAGTAAGCAATAGGTCATAGACAAGTGGATGTTGAAAGTCTTCAGTATTGTATGATAAAATGAAATTAAGTATAAACTGAAAAGCATTACCTTCTACAAGTTTTCATCTATATATAGAACCTGTGCAAGCAACAATAAAATTTTCAAGTGCTACGAGTGGTTTTGGTGGTTATGAATGGAAAAAATAAATTGATGAGTTAAATATTTTGATTTGGAAGGTACAAGAAAATACCAAGGATCACGACAATGCACATCCTTTGTTAATCAACTAACAAGCAAGAGATGATCATCATTATTGATGCTTATATTATACCTATTCTGCCAACTGAGTCTATTAATCATGTCCAACCTTCCAAAATAGTGATCTAGACTTAAAATCACACACTAAAATGATTATGTAGAATTATTTATGTCCTCAAAATAATTTAACAAAGTTCAACATAGTAGTAATTTATCATAGTCGTATACCGGTTGGCCTACCCCAAAAGCCTCTAGGATTTAGGTACCCTTTATAAGGTTTTTCCACATATTAAATTGTCGATGGATGGCTGGTTCACAATTCCATATCATTGTATCTTGATTTTAGTTTTTCTCCTTTTTATAGATTTTCTTACCTAATAAGAAACAACATAAAAATGCAATCATTTGACATAACCATCTCAATTTAGAGGAACTAATGCTGGGCATAAGATTTAAAACCCCACTTATCTTTAAAATTTATTTCATTTACAGTTTACTTATATCGTACATTCTTAAATTAAACTACTCAAATTCTATGTTTAGATGAGTTGACAAATGTAAAGTAAAAGTCAAATATACATTAACTTCAATATACACGTGTATATATATTGCTACAAATATCTAGTCTAGAAAAGAAAACTAAGCAAAACTAAATAATTTGAATATTGATTGGAATAATTACCTTGTAAAGGTGTTCCCATTTTGCAGCCACATTATATGATTTAACTGCTTCTGATCAAATGGAAGAGAAATCAGATCCAGACCTTGAATGCATGGAAAACAACTTTACACCTCTAAAGATGAATGATAAACTCAATCAATAGAAAGAAAGAAAACATTATCACAACTTTATATAGATTCATAAATGCCAAGAAAACAAATCCACACAAACCTAAACATTCACACCTACAATATAATAAGAACTAAAAAACCAAAGCACTCACCTCCATTATATAAGCCCCAACCAAGAAGGTAAACAGCTCAAGGCTCCATCCCACTAGCCTCAAGCAAAGGGTATGTGTTTGGTAATCCATTTGGAATATTGAATACTTAGTTCTGCATGTTGTAGTGGAATAAAAATCATATCAATAGGTATGAAAAGTTATGAATGTAGTGTTGGAAATGAGTTGAGTAACTGAGAGGGGAGGGGTGAATCAGTTACCACAAAAACAAATCCAAGTCCCTTAGATGTCTTAAACAAATTTAACACTGTTGCTCGGTTAACATAGATATTTCACTGTCACTCGGTTAACATAGCAAATCTTAAGACATTAACTGTGATTATCTTTGGTAATTAATTATAGAAACATAAACCATAAAGAAAATGAAATGTACATAGATACCATCAATATTTAACGTGGAAACTCAATATGGTAAAAACCACCAATAGAAACTAGTCACTATTTTTCACTCTTCTGAAGTGAGCCCTGTTAGGAGCCAACCCTATTAAAGGTTACAATAACACACTGTTAGGTGTGACCCGGTTAGAGGATTTAATCACCCTATAAGGAGTGGCCTTGAGAGAGGTCTTCAAACACTTCAATGTAGAAATGTCACCTTGAGAGAGGATTTACAAAAGACTGTTAAGTCTACTCTGTTAAGAGATTTTGATCACTACTACAATTGTTAGAGAGTAACAATGAATTGACCTGTTTTGATAAGCAATTGTCTTTTCTGATTCAGATCTCTGTCCTAGATTAAATACTTGATCCTCACTGATCAGATATTCTATTGCAGTCCTTTGTATTCTATCCTCAATCAAAATCCCATCTGATTTCACCTTTACTTTTCATATCACACTTCACATGCAATTCCACACCACCACTATCTTCTCACTCAATTCAATCCAAACTTGACCTTACATATATATGTTAAGCCTTGTCAAGTCGGCCTTGGTATCCTTCCAAATAAATAATAAAACTCATGTCTATCGACTGCATATTGCTATTTATCCAAAAAATATAAACCACTGTTAGTCGGCTTACACTAACTGTTTTACTCGGTCAACAATGAAATCCTTCAATGCCCGACCAACACTGTAATGCCCAAGTGAACTCGGTTAGAACTAAAAATCACTTTGGTCATCTCTAATGCCCGAGAGAGCTCGAAAGACACTGAATGTGCTTGGATAGGATTAGACGTTTGTGTAAACATCACTATACTTGTGTAAACATCAATGACAATACATAATTGAATAATTGTCATCAACAATCTCCCTCTTTGGCATTGATGGCAACACAACATGTCATAATACAAAGAATTATAAATCAACAGACATAAGAATGAAATTTTTATTAATGTCCTTAGCTTCAATCTGATTCTCATCCAATTTTATTAATGTCTTTAGCTTCATTCTGATTCTCATCCAAAACTCCCTCAATCACTAAAATACATATTTCTCCCTCTTACATTAATCTCTGTCTCTGATAAAGTTCTCCCTTTGTCATCAATATCTCCCTCTTTTACTGATTAATGTAACATACAATAATCTCTCCTTCCATCATGAATCATTATGACATACATTAATCTCTCCTTCTTTGACAACTAGTGCCAAAGACACCAACTGACATATCCAATAAAATTTTAATGTACATGTATGTACTGATTCATATGCAATAAACTCTAAATATCTACATCAACATGTTAAGTCTATTATGTAGCTCGGTTGATACATCACTAAACTGTGTTTTAGCGAGCCTCAGTTAGGGGAATTACCCCTAGCTTTCCTCTAAGATACAAAAATGCATCCTTAGGTAATGGTTTTGTGAATATGTCTACAATTTTTTCTTTAGTATTCACATATTACAATCTTACTTCTTTGTTCTGAACCAATTCCCTCAAGAAATGATACTTTATTGCAATATGTTTAGTCTTAGTATGCATCATAGGGTTCTTTGAAATGTTAATAGAACTGGTGTTGTCACAGTAGATATTGATTGGTTATGTGATTTCTACCTTCATACCTGAAAACAATTGTTCAAACCATATGATGTTTGAACAATTCACTACTACAGCAACATATTCTACTTCTTCTGTAGATTGAGAAATGCAGTTTTGTTTCTTTCTTGTCCAGGAGACTAACGTCTTTCCAAGAAATAGTGCTCCACCACTTGTGCTCTTTCTGTCATCAACACTTCCTGCCCAATCAACATCAATAAAATTCTTCAAATAAAATTTTTGTCCTTTCTTATACCATAATCCATAATCTTTAGTATCCTTAAGATATCTCAAAATCCTTTTGATAACCGTTAAATGATTCTCTCTAGGATTAGCTGAAAACCTTGTAACAATACTGACTACTAATTCAATATCAGGTCTATTGTGAACAACATATTGAAGTTTACCAATCATAGACCTGTATGTAGTCTCATTTATCTCCTTTGAATCATCATTCTTAGATAGCTTATGTCCAGTAGGCATAGGTGTTCCAACTGGTCTAGAGTCTTCCATACCAAATTTCTTCAGTATCTCTTTTATGTATTTAGACTGAGTAATGTAGATACCATCTTTCATCTGATAAACTTGTAAGCCAACAAATAATTTGATTTCACCAAATATAGACATCTCAAATTCCTTACTCATAGCTTCTGAGAATGCTCTGCATAAGTCATCATATCTAGTAAACAATATGTCATCAACATATATTTCTGCTAATAGTATCTTGTTCTGAGGTCCTTCTTTGATGTACAAGCTACTATTGTCATTAGTTCTCTAAAATTGAATACTTATCAAGTAACCATGCAGTCTTTCATACCAGGCTTTCAGAGCTTGCTTCAGTCCATACAATCCTTTATGTAGTTTGCAAACCATATTCCTTTTGTTAGGTTCTACAAATCCTTCAGGTTTCTCAATGTAGACTTCCTCGTCAAGAGTTCCATTGAAGAATGCAGATTTTACATCCATTTGATATACCTTGAATCCTTTATGTGCAACATATGCCAGAAGAGTTCTGACTCCTTCAAGTCTTGCAATAGGAGAAAAAGTTTCTCCATAATCAATACCCTCTTCTTGAGCATATCCTTTACATACTAGTCAGGCTTTGTTTATGGAAACTTCACCTTTCTCATTCATCTTGTTTCTGAAAACCCACTTAGTACCAATCACATTCTTTCCTTTTGGTCTAGGTACAAGAGTCTAGGTTTTGTTCTTTTCTATCTGCTCAATTTCTTCATCCATTTCTTCAATCCAGTTCTCATCAGTTAATGCATCTTTAACAGTTCTAGGTTCAATTTCACTAAGTAAACATGTACCTTTTATTTTTCTCCTTGTCATTACACCTTCTATCTGATCTCCAATTATTTGTTCAGGTGCATGATGCCTTCTAACATATTTAGCAAGTACAAGATCCTTCCTCTTTGATTCTGGGCTTGCTCCACTATGTTCACCATGCTCAAATAGTCTATCCTATTCTTCTGTCTGATACTCGGGTTTCACTGTCTGAGACTCTGGTGTATCTATCTGTGACTCGGGTACCTCTATTTGTGACTCAGGTCCCTCTATCTGTGACTCAGTTTCTTTAGTCTGAGACTTGGTTCCCTTTGTTTGTGACTCAATTTCTTTAGTTAACATCATAGGTTGCACAGGTTGCAACAAGATTTGTGCTGATGAATTTAGTGGTTTACATGCTTGCTGTCCAATCACCATTGCCTGTGTCTTAGGTATAGTATTAGATTAATAATATACAAAGTTTTTGTAGTCTTCAGACTCTTTACTTCTCTGTTCTTCATTTCTCTCTGCAAACTCATTGACCTTTACATGCACTCTTTCTATGACTTTATGAGTAGTAAGATTTAAACCTTATATGCTTTGGTTTTGCTGGAGTAGCCTAGGAAAATACCTTCATCACCTTTTACATCAAATTTTCCATTTCTTGTTTCCTTCAAGATATAGTATCTACTTCCAAATACTTTGAAATAATGAACATAAGGTTTATAGACATACCATAATTCAAAAGGTGTCTTCTCACTACCTTTCTTCAGTTGAACTCGGTTCAAGGTGTGAATTGCAGTGCTAATGGATTCCTTCCAGTATTTGGTAGCAACATCCTTCTCTATCATCAAGGTTCTTGCACAATCCATAATGGATATGTTCTTTCTTTCTGCTATACCATTCTGCTATGGTGTACCTAGGGTAGATACCTATCTTTTCATTCCTCTTTCATTGTAGAACTCATTGAATTCATTAGAAATAGATTCTCCTCCTCTGTCAGATCTTAAGAATTTAAGTTTCTTTCATGTTTCTTTTTCAACTCTGGCTAGGTACCATTTGAACTTCTGAAAGGATTCTGATTTTTCTTTGAGAAACATAACAGTCATCATTCTGGAATGATCATCAACAAATTTAATGAAATACTTCTCACATGTGTAACTTGTTTTTCCAATTGGTCCACATAAGTCAGTATGCACCAATTCCAAGACTTCTTCTGTATTTTAGTTCTTGCTCTTGAAGCTAGTTTTTCCCATCTTCACAATTTGACATTATTTGCATATTGCCAGTTCAGGTTTCTTTAGAATAGGAATACCTCTTACTCTTCTGTTCTTACTTATGTTGATCAGGTTGTCAAAGTTCACATGACAAAACCTCTTATGCCATAACCAAATTTCTTCTACTTGTGCAATAAAACATGAACTTTCATTGAGATCAAGATAAAATAGATTACCTTTTGTTTTCCTTCCAGTTCCAACTAGGTTTCCTCTACCATCCAGGAGCTTGGCCTTACAATTCATGAATTCTACCTTGAAACCAATTTTATTTAGCTATGCCACACTTAGTATATTATACCTTAGTCCTTCAACCCAATAAGAATTATCACATTTGATTCCTTCAGTAAGAGAAATACAACCTTTACCTTTCACATAGAAGGGTTCATCATTCCCAAAACTAACACTCCCACCATCATAGTGTTCAAGATGTTCAAATTTGGTTTTATCACCAGTCATGTGGTGAGAACAACTACTATCAATTATCCAGGTGTCATTCTTACTAATATGAGAATATAGTGTTGTCTTTTCATTGTCTTCACTATCTGACTCATCCTTAATAGCAATGTAAACCATTTCATCTTCATCTTCATCACTATCAAAATATTTAGCAATATAACAAGATTTCTTACCTTTGTCCTTGTAGCATTTGTAGTTTTTTTAATCTTTCTTGCCTTTATACTTGTTGAACTTTTTCTTACCTTTGTCTTCCTTGTTTGAACACTTAGCAACAATGTGACCAACCTCATCACATGAAAAGAAAATCAATGATATTCTTCCTTTGTATTGTCCTTCTCATTTTGCATCTCTCCTTGCAAGTAATGCTTCAATGATTTCCAGATCCTCATCATTAGAATCATCATCACTATCAATGTAAATCTATTTTCCTTTCATCTTTCCAAGGTTTAATTTAGCTTTGAATGCTGACTCAAGATTGCTAGGATTAGGAGAATAATTGTCAAAGTTATCCAACTCAAAAGCTGATAACCTTCCAGTCAATCAATCTAGAGTTATGTCATTACTGCATCTCATCTCTTGAATAGCTTAAAATCTAATTGCATAGATAGGAAGTAAAGTTCTTAATACCTTGTTGACTACTCTTTTGTCTTCAATTGTTCCACCAGTAGCTCTGATTGCACTAATACTTTTCTTGATTCTTTCACTGTATTTTGTAATGTTTTCTCCTTCTTTCATTTTCATCATATCAAATTGACCTTTGAGACTTTCTACTTTGGCTCTCTTTATATTTGCATCTCCTCCATAGATATCATGCAGTTTGTTCCACATATCAAAGGAAGTAGGGCAGTCCTTGACTTCATCAAATTTGGAATAGCTGAGTGCAGAGGCTATATCAATCATCATTATGTTATGTTACTTAATTTACACCATCTGATCCACAGACATAGGTCTCAATGGTTCCACATACTTGTGATCCAGGAATTGAAAACTAGTATCTCCAATAGTAGATAGATGTAGCCTCATCAGATCTTGGCATGCAGCGAAGTTGTCCTTGTTGAGCTTAGGGACCTCCTTTCTATAAGACATCTATGATCTTTAGTTTAGGCCTTTAAACCTTCCCTGTAAGCACTTGCATCTCTAATAACAATTGTTGGAAATGAGTTGAGTAACTGAGAGGGGAGGGGTGAATCAGTTACCATAAAAAAAATACAATTCCCTTAGATGTCTTAAAAAAATTTAACACCGTTGCTTGGTTAACATAGATATTTCGCTGTCACTCGGTTAACATAAAAAATCTTAAGATATTAATTGTGATTATCTTTGGTAATTAATTGCATAAACATAAACCATAAAGAATATTAAATGTACACAGATAACACCAAGATTTAACATGGAAACCCAATATGGGAAAAACCACCAATAGCAACTAGTCACTTTTTTTCACTCTTTTGAAGTGAGCCCTGTTAGAAGCCAACCCTGTTAAAGGTTACAATAACACACTATTAGGTGTGATCCGGTTAGAGGATTTAATCACCCTATAAGGAGTGGCCTTGTAAGAGGTCTTCAAACACTTCAATGTAGAAATGTCACCTTGTGAGAGGATTTACAAAAGACTGTTAAGTCTACTCTATTAAGAGATTTTGATCACTGCTACAATTGTTAGAGAGTAATAATGGATTGACCTGTTTTGATAAGAAACTATCTTTGCTAATTCATATATCTGTTTTTGGATTAAATACTTGATCCTCATTGATCAAATATTCTATTGCAGTCCTTCGTATTTTGTCCTCAATTAGAATCCCATCTAATTTCACCTTCACTCTTCATATCACACTTCACACGCAATTCCACACCACCACTATCTTCTCACTCAATTCAATCCAAACTTGACCTTACATATATATGTTAAGCCTTGTCAAGTCGGCCTTGATATCCTTCCAAATAAATAATAAAACTCATGTCTGTCGGCTGCATATGAATATTTATCCATAAAATATATACCAATATTAGTCGGCTTACACTAACTATTTTACTCGGTCAACACTGAAATCCTTCAACGCCCGACCAACACTATAATGCCCGAGTGAACTTTGCTAGAACTAAAAATCACTTTGGTCATCTTCAATGCCTGAGAGAGCTCTAAAGACACTGACTGTGCTTGGATAGGATTAGACATTTGTGTAAACATCACTATACTTGTGTAAACATCAATGACAATATACAATTGAATAATTGCCATCAACATGTAGATCATGGAGCTATCCACAATTTGCAATAGTAGAAAAATTCTCCCAAGTGAACAAGTGATTTAGATAAGAGAGAGGCCTCTGTATGGTGCATTATTATCCAAGTTTGTGAATCATTGCATCTAGTCCAGGAAGGAGTCTGGCCTAATTTTAAGGGTTCATATATCCAAAGGCTCTAGGGTTTTTGTTTTCCATTTCTATATTTAAGTGTTTTTGTGTCATGAATATTTGTGCTCATCAAAACTCTAGTTTTATCCTCTCTTCGTAAATAACTTCCAAATCATCCTAACACCCTGCTTCATAAGATTTGATAGACCAATTTCTTGGGTTGTTCAAAAGCTTTAAGAAGGTATCAGGTAAAGGTGTTTTAACAAACTGCCTAGATGTTGTGGCATCATATGTAAGGGATACTTCTATCCCTAAGACTAGATGGGATCTCTTCAAATATATCATTAACAAATCCTTCAATCCCATTCTGCAAGATTTGGTTTAAATAATGATCCCAAAAATAAAACCCACAGCTAAAAAACTATCTATTGTTAGTACAAGAAAGGTAATTTCAAAATTGTGTAGATTAATTTATGGATTGGTACTTGACTTAACTCACCATATACATCACTAACAAAAAAATAGTTAGACTGACTAATTATTCCACGAAATAGAGACCATTGTTGTCTTTTTCCCTTCGTGTGTCATTACTTTTATTCTGTAAACCTCACTTTGGTTTTACTGTAATGATGTCAGTTAGATCATATATGAATATAAGCTTAGTGTTTCCAAGAATGCTGTTATTTTTATTTACTCTTTGATTTGCCTGCTTTGTTTGGTTTCAAATTTTTGTTTACATATGCATTGGGTTGTTTTGGTTAGAGTTGGAATAAATACAAGAGGACATAACTTTAGTTTAGGCATTAGCCTCTGGTTGGACATTAACATTGTGGAAAAATAAATTAATGGAGTCAATTAAAACTTCAATGAATATAGTAGATAACTTCAATATAGTATAGAGTGAATTAAAACTTCAATATAGTATAAAGTCAATTAATTGGAAGTGTAAGAATGGGTGCAGAAGGGACATATACCCTAAATGCTACATATGGCATGAGAAGATGTCAAATAGAATAGAATAGAAGATGTCAGAACTTTCACAGTCTCCAAAATATTCCTCCTTCTCTATCTGATTAGACTATGGCTACACAGAGAAGAAAGATTATGTTTAATGGGAATACTGTTTGTAGGTGGAATGTTGAGATGTCAACAATAATTTCAGGATCAATAAATATCTTGTCCGATGTGGGTCTTTCCATGGCCATGGTCAGTCTAGGTAAACATGCTCATGCCATTATGCTCTGACACTAATGTTTATATGTGAATCTTTTGTTGGTGTAATCTTTCTTGATTGGGTATGATAATGATATGGTGGTTGTTGCACAGGGTTGTTCATGTCTCTGCAGCCCAAAATTATAGCTTTTGGAAATTCAATTACAACATTTACGATGGTCGTGAGGTTTCTGAGTGGACCAGCTATCACGGCTCTAGCCTCCCTTGCAATTGGCCTCAGAGGCGTGCTTCTTTGTGTAGCCATATTATAGGTATGAACAAATCCATTCCTTCCTTCATTAACTTAATTTGCAAGGTTCAATGCATTAATTAAGGGGAGAAAAGAGAGAATAAGTATCCTTGAGATATTTCATATTTACACAGGCAACACTTCCCCAAGGAATCATTCCCTTTGTCTTTGAAAAAGAGTACGACGTGCATCCAGATATACTAAGCATAGGGTATGCTTCCTTCCCACTTAGTACACATTGCTAAGTGTTTTTTTATGTAGTTAAAACTATTGCTGACATTTGTATTTGAAATTTAGGGTCATATTTTGTATGCTGGTTGCACTGCCCATTACGTTGGCATACTACATTCTTCTTGGACTGGTGTAGAGGATCAATTACTTACATTAGACAAAGATTTTCATCATTTTAAAAAAGGAACTGGAATCTGTAGCACATCCAAGGCAGGGAGTGGACCATATATATACATACTCAGAGGAGGAGAGGTGTAAGGTGGGTAAATGGACGTCTCTTCCAAAGGAAAGAAAAATAATAGAGTATAGTGGGGACTAAGCATCCCCTCTACCTCAAACATTCATCATCACCATGCTTACTTTCTACATCTTTTTACTATATTATTATATTTATATATTCAATTTACTCAATCTTACATCATATTCTATAATTATTATATTTGATAATAGTGGCGGTATAAACATTAAATCATTGCACATTGTTGGAAAATACATTACTTGAGAAGATAGCTATAATTTATTTTATAGCCAACATGTTCTAATAATTCATTGACATTACCCATGTTGTAGTCTGTTAATTCTCATTTGGACATGTTGAGGCCAGAAATACATAACTGTGGTGGCTTAGTAGAAGTTATATCCATTGGGGATGGCGAATGTAATGTAAAATATAGTGGTCCAGGTCCAATTAGCATGGGTGTTCAAGCTGCCATCAAAGATAAGTTTCCTGATATAACAAATGTTATTTTACTAAATCCTTGATATTGCATTCCGATACGGTGAAGTACAACTATATATCTTTGAAAAGATATTTTATCAAAGAAGCATGGTGTTTATCCATTGATGATTAATAATCCAGAAAAACAACATTTCAAATGTTTACTTTGGTGTGCAACTTCTTTCTAGCATTCGACACCATAGATTTGCCATTGGTAACGTGCATGCATTTGTAAAGAATAATTTTACTTCAAAGAAAGTCCTTATTGTTGCTAATGCTTTTCGATTTATATTTGTACGAGATGTCATAAATACTGTCATTAAAATGAGATCTTTGTTTTAGAAATAGTGTAATTGAAATGAGATCCTTGTTACAGTCTTCAAAGAGATGGTAGAAAGAACTTTAAGTTTAGGATTGTATTACCATTTTTGTGAAGTCTGAGATCCCACATGATATTTTAAGATAAATAACATGGAAAAATTTAATGCAAGCTTTCAAGAAAAATTTAAAATCATTGTCATCTAATCTACTGCAAGTTTCCATAACATTATGTAGCACATCTACTGATGGATATCATATTCTGTTAACATTTTTTTTTTCTGAGATCTAGGGTTTTTGTGAAGTCTGAGATCCCACATGATATTTTAAGATAAATAACATGGAAACATTTAATGCAAGCTTTCAAGAAAAATTTAAAATCATTGTCATCTAATCTACTACAATTTTCCGTAACATTATGCAGCACATCTACTGATGGATATCATATTATGTTAACATTTTTTTTTTCTAAGATCTGGGGTTTTAGAAAAGTCCTGAACATGCAAGGGCCTAAATTAGAAAATGATGGGAGATGATTATAATTTCTATTAATTAGGCCTTATGACATTTTTGTAGTCTGCTAGTGGAAGTCATGGGCGCAGGTTCAATGAAATAAAATAATAGTTGCCACAAGCTGGCATGAATGGACAATGAAGTGTGAAAAAAGGAAAATGCTTGCACACAATTATGATAACGACATTGCATTCCTATGAATATTTATTTCAATTGAATTTAGAGGCCAAGTATAAGTGGGGCTCACTAGTTGTGCATAAAGGTAATACAAACTTATTGGGGTATCTATTTGTCTTTTCCCATTTCTCTCTATGATTCAGAACCACTGTATTCTGCATGTGTAGGTTCGTTGAATAAAACACATCCAATCTATTATTTACTTTCTATTTACTAATTACACTACAAAATGATAATAATAACAATCATTTTACAATTTTTGAAATTGAATGATGTTAATCATCACGTAGCCTTTAATTTCCTTCAAAGATTTTGAAAAATATCAATATGAACCTCAAGAATTTCACAAAAGATTAATGTTTAATATGGGATTATCAACTCACTCAAATGTGTGCCATCTACAGTCAATAGAATTAAGGATATATATGTTTATCAAGAATTAAAAAAAATCTTAATATTTAATATGGAATGCATCAACTTACCTAAATGTGTGCCATGTGCAGTCAACAAAATTAAGGATAAATATGGGTATCATCATTTGCTCATCTGTAGATAATTGTCATTAATGTTGCTAGATAAATATCAAGGAATTACATGAGATCATTCTCCCACTAAATTTATATGACTAGTGTATATAACGTCTGATCTTATCCTTAGCCCTAAAATATTTGGAAACTATGAGACCTAGAGGAGGGTAGGTATCTCCTATCTATTGGACACATGTCTGGCAGGCAGGGGGTGTTTTCTGATGTCTCTTGATGTTTCAATGTACATATCTCACACCAAGAAAAACCAAAGAGAATTAATGAAAGTAAAAAGTAAACAAAATGCCCAAGGTCCTAATAGGAGAGAACTGAGAAGACTTAAACCACTTCGTTTGTAGAGTCATGTAATTTTCGTGGTCCATATTATTAGATTTGTTAGACTTCTAGATTAAATATCATACACAGTTTAATCCAGAAGTTTAACAAATCTAACACTTAGTTTATAATTTGTTGAAAGAACCAAATTAGCATTAAATTTTGAGAGTGTGCAAAACATGACAGAAGGATATAGAAAAAAAGACATGATTATTTTAAAAAAATTACAGGCTTGAGAAACATGACTTATATGGCATAACCTTATATATTCTTATTATTAATACATGTTTTTTTAATATGTTAAGATAAGGTATTATTATTCATATTGGTAAAAAAATAAATTAAAAGTTTAGAATGGAATTCTTTCAAGTGTGATCCTATTTCTGACAGTTGCAGCTTGCATTTGCATCCTAAAAGTTCTTAGTAATCATATAAAGGACTTCTAGAAAGCATCCTACATAGACCTAAAGAAATATATTAAATACATTCCATATCACTAATACAAAAAATCATATAGTAGCCCTTTTGTAATGTCCCCTTCTAGAATTTTCCTTAGATTGTACCCTACAACACAATTTCAATAACTAGGGTTAGAGAGGTGGCTTACTGAGTAGGATATTTCATCCAATGTAATTTGAAGATGAGTCCCGCAATAAAAAAGTAAGGAAACAAGTGTACATATACACATACATAAATTGATTGTTAGAATGATATGATCTATCTTAAGCCTTATGAATTGATAAAGAGATATACAAACCCTAACCTAGAGATTCATATAACAAGGCATATGAAGAAGTTAACTTATAGAATTTAACACATAGAGTGCATATAAATACATATAAGACATTAATCTGATTACTTATCACTGAAACAAAATGAATTGAACACTTATCAATTAATCATAGCTAGATACAAGAAAGCATAATAGAGCTCGTTAACAGGAAGGCCTTTACAAAGTTGATGGCCAAATGTGGAATGCTAGATGGAATTAAAAGCTAGTTGAGGTTATAATGTAACATGAAGATTACACTTCAGGAGTAGCCATTAACATATTAATAAGTGTTCAATAGTGATAATACTAATCTAAAGGTTGTTGATGACAACGAAACTGTGTTTTGCATAAAGTGCAAAGATGGATTTGTTTTGGAGGTAGAGAAGCTCATTACTTCTAAGATGTTTTTGTCAGAAGGTCTAATTGAAGAAGCTCATTGGCTTCAAGAGCATAATCCATATTGATGAAAAGATGCCATACTCATTGGCATGGACTGAATTGGAAACAAATATCAGAACACGTTGAATTAAGTAAAGCATAATTACAATGACGAATTCATCGTGAGTACACAAAAATTTGACTAGAATAATAATGGTAGTTGATCCTATGATTTATGAATATGTAGAAAAGGTAGTCTCCATGTAGAAGATATATGCTAGCTGACTATATCTAGGACAATAATTTGCAAGGTTTATGTTTAAAGAACTAATTTACAATGAAAGCATTGATAAAGAAAATTGAAGAACAACAACTAATGGTAGTAGAGGTTAATAATCAATGATATTAGAAGAATCTATGGTAGTGATTTCATAAAAAAAAACAATTATCAACAAAGTCCAGAAATATGAACAACAGTCAAATGAATATGAATAGCGATCTAATGAACAATACAGTAGTGATGTGATTATATAGAACAACACAAGGCACCAAATTGATTAAATATGTGAGATACAATTTGTATAGAGGTAGAAAACAATATGATGTGATTTAGTTAGTAAAGAAAATACAAAAGACAGTGATTGTATTAGAAGTTTAATAAAATATAAAGACAAAAGAGAGCAATGATTATATTTGACAACATTAAGGCAGAGATAGTGTTTGACTGAGACAATGAATGACAATAGGTTAGAGTAGACAACATATAGCCAAAAAGGTGTGATTATATTCCTATCATGTGGGACTTCATGAAAGGGCACAACTTTGTAGGGTGTGTTATAACAATTATTATGTGGAAGGAAAACTCTCTATGCTGGTTAAAGAAAGTGATAAAGACTAATAAAAGGCAGAAATTAATTAACAAAAGGTTGCTACTCTTGGGAGAATCATATCTCTTCAAGAAAAGTTGTGAGGGATATAAAATCAAAATTTTTTGGACATAAAGTTTGTAATGTCAAAAAATGAAATGCAATATCATAAGAGTTACAAGCAAATTTAAAGAAGAAAATATAAGTGTGGTTCACATTTATATGGAAGAATTCATTCTGATTTTTGCAAAGAATATGTGCAGTTCCCTGTGAAGATTATATGTAGATTCTATGATTTCCTAAAAGCAAAAGTATATGTGATTCCATGTTCTGTTCCCTGTTATAGTCATCTTTAATCATGTTTTCTTGGGTCTAAATGCTAATGTTTTAAGATCTCTTTGATTGGGCATGTTACTACATTGAACTAAGATTATTTTGGTTTTTATATTGTTGCATTTGGTTGACCATAGGAAAGGAAATCATGTTTTGAACTAGAACACTTGTAGAATATTTGAGTTGAGTTGGGTTCCTTGAGTGAGTTCCAAGACACTTGTCGAATCCTTGAGTTGAGTTGGGATCCTTAAGGGGATAGTAGACTAGGGATCTACATTAGTTTAGCTCAAGATTCACTTGGTTTTAGAATAGTTTAATATTCTCTACTTAACAAGGCCAACCCCGTGAAGGTGGAAGCTCATTTGGCCCCCCTAACATCACTCTAAATTCCCCATTAACATCTAACATTCATTCATTCATCCATTTATGAAATATAACATTCAATCATTATAATCACATAACATTCAATAACACCTAAAATTAATTAACAATTGGACATTCATCAATAATTCATCAACATTTAGTAGCACAAAATTACATTCATTAAGACAACATAAATATATTATCAAAAAGGGTTTATTACAATCATTTATTTTTTGGTTTCTTCCTCGGTTTTTGCATGTAACAGCTAAGCGGAGCATCAAGATCTTCGTCATTCCCCTCCTCTTCTTCTTGTGAACCCAATAAATGTCTCCTCTTGTGTGGAGGATGCTGATGTGCCAAAGGGGGGTCCACTGCAATAACAACTAAATGGGTTAGATACACAACACTTTATATTAGTGTTACAGGTATTTCATTAATTAAAAGAAGATAACAATTGATAAAAAATAAATTAAAATAACATAAATATTTTCTGTACCTGACAGTGCCACATCATCTCAAATATGGTGAAAACTCAGATCATCCTCCACTCGTTCACCATGACGTTCTGCATGCTCTAAAATGTACACAAGAAAGGTTACGCCAATTTCAATTTAAAATGTTAACTTATATTAAAAATTACACAATTAATGTTCAATAGAAAATGAATACCTCCATCACTACGATGCACATCAGGGTCTTCATCATGTGGAGGTTCTGTGCTAGGATTACATGGCTGCATTGCAATGTCATGCTCTAAAGGAGTTAAATAAACATCAAATAGATTATCGCTGGGTAAAAGTATGAAGTTGTGTCACACATGAGGACCATTTTCGTAGTTCCGGCCGAAACAGTTTTGGACAAAATATTTTTGGCCGTACATATGTGGCACAAACATGGCATTGATGTGGCAAATGAGTTTCAGCCAAAATTGGTTCGGCTAGACCAGTTTTAGCCAAAAATTCATGAGTAAATATAAGCTAACTATGTTTTATCGATGAAGAATTGGCATATATTTATATAGAGGGGTTCGGCCGAACCAGTTCTGGCTGAGATTGTCTATGTGGCATCCTATGTGGCAGCCAAATAGGCAAAAATATCAAAATTACAGAGCTTCTCACTTAGATAACTAATTTCTCCATCAAAACTCAACCATTTTTAAAATCTAAATATACCCTTTTGTAGAGCTTGGAGTCTAGATTATGGTCATATAATTTTTATTGTGTTTTGATTACATATAATATATTATAATTTGAAAAACCTCCAAGTAGGCATTTAACATTGAAGAACATGCTTGTTCAAAAAAATAAAAAAAATAGCAAATCATGTCGGAAAAATTTACAACTTATATTTAACACTAGAGGAGAGAGTCCTCTTCAAGAATATGTAATTTGTTTTTTATTTGGTTTAGCTTTGCTAGGGCAAATGTGGAGGGAGAAAAAAATTGATAATTTTGGGTAACTCCGACTTTGAATAGTTATAACAGACAAAATATATATCAAAAACCAATACTTCCTTTTTTATGCACTAGCTGTACATGTCATATAAAACATATTCTAAAATCAGAGGAAAAAAAGATTATATGCATATATTTAGTTGGAGGGAACTAGACCCTACATTTTCAGCATTTTTTGAGCAATTAAAAAATGGACTTCAAAAATTAAAAAACTAGGTCAATGATTATTCAAAAAAAATTTAAAAAATTATAGGCATAAACTACATCCAATTTTACACATTTCATTAGTTTACATAATTTTCAAATTCTAAACTCAAATGCCACTTTTATGTCATTAAAGTTTAACAGTTTTGCATGTCATGGTCCTCTTCCTTTGTAAAAGTGTGACACAGGTTTGTACTTTTACCCCGCTCAAGTATTCAATTTGAAATAATTTTCATTTTGCCTACTTACCTGTGTGTGAATTGATGCAGCAAATTGTTGGCTTTGGCATAGGCATTCAGCCATAGATTTGTAGCCTTCCTTTAAGACAATCTTTTTGTCTTCTTTTGTTGGTGCTACATTAAAATTTGAGCCATGCATTTTTGGCTTAATATCGTCAATTTTACAGGTATTGTTTGATTAAACAAAATTGTTTGCAATTTATAAAAAAAATTTATTCAAAATTTCATTTACTGCTACTTACAATTCTTGCTTGAAGTTTCAGATAACCACCAGAGCCAAGTTTGTGTTGACCAATCTTTTCTATTCCGGCCTTTGTAGCTTTGATGTGTCCTGTAGTCTATGAAAAGTTTAAAATATGTTAGATTATATAAATATAAAGATCAATAATTAGTGCATAATTACGTTATACTTAATACTATCACATACCTTCTATTGTTGTTTACTGGTGCAATTCCTCTCTGGCTTTGCACTTTCTCGTTTGCATCCAAAATGAATTGCTTCCACTATTTCTCTGGAATCACAGAAGGACGCTCGTAGTTTGGATTGTTCACTAGATTCCTTCGATATGCGTCCCTCATAGTCTTTAGATATTTGCAAGCTCTTTGAAGAAATTTGTCGCAGTAAAAAATGTTACTTCCAAAGAGCTCTAAAGATTTTATGAGCTGATCTTTTAATTTTTTATCCTATAAATTCCACCTTTTAAGAAAAAAACAAAGTTGTTAGCTAAAAAATTAACTGAAGTTGCGTACCTTGAATATAGTACAATAAATAGATGAAAGGAAAAATATTCTAGCAATTATATGAAATCAAAGCAGTGGGATAGGTTTAGTTAACATATGATGTTCCACCTTGTATGTATGGTGGGCCCGAATAGCGACAATGTCATCTCATGAAGCTTTTCATAAAAAACATTGTTCCCTGCAAACACATCATGGGATCATCAATCCAAAATGAGTTATGAATAAGTAAATTAAAATTAGAATATAAATAATAAAAATTTTAAAGTACTTGGAAGCTTAGGTAATTTTAAGGGAATCATATCTTCATCGGTCAACAATAACGACGTCTGCAATTTTCCTGTACTAGAAACACTGGTAGATCTAGGAAACGACGCTGAATTATCACCAGTATTGGTCTCTGTATCCTGAGGAGGTGTATCTTGTACTGCACAAAATTATTCCACTATGAAATTAATCCAATATTAAAGTACAAATCAAACCATAACTAACACATAATCGAATATAGAAAAACAAGGACCTACCAGGTATAGACCATGCAAACATAGATGTTTGCATGCTCCTTGTTGCCGACATTGCAGTCAAAAATGACGTCCTCATAGGAGGAGGCGTATGGAGTACATCATGACCTAAATGTTCAGTTTGAAGTGAGGAGACAAGATATATATGTGAGTTTGAATTAAAAAACTAGTAAATCCAATGAAAAATGTAGATTTATAATCAGTAAGACCAATGAAGTTTATAACCTGTTAACTTAAGGATTATTTTACCCATGGGAGCTGTATTAGTACCGGCGTCACCGCGATGTCCATGAGGAGTTGCTTGAGCACACATAAAATCCTATAAGAACACATACATATTTTAGTTCATGACATAAAAGAGTATAAAATATAAAAATTTATTGAAATTTTATTATAAATAAAGATTCATTACTGCTTACTTCTAAATTATGTACTTGCCGCATCAATACATCTTTCCTCGCCATCGTCTCCTCACTTGGATCTGGATCGAGCAAAATGCCAAGAATTTCTGAACTGATTCTTTGTAATTTCTTCTTGACTGTATTCATGGGGTTAGGGATATATGGGATGGAGTCATTCATATCTGACACTATGGGCGTTGTTGCTGCAGGTGCTTTTCCCTTTCCCTGGACATAAATTTGTGATAGGAATATCAGTAAAACTATGAGAATAACTCCAAAACCCTAAAGAAAAGAACATAATAATATAACATTTTTCTTTTATATTATTTCACTACAACATTTGGGGTTGAATTTTGACGCCAATTTGTGATGGCACTACCATTTGTGTGTGATTTTTGTGTTTTTTTCCAAGTGCCCCCAATGTTGTCGTAATAGCGACAATATCGGCATAATTTTGACACCCGTGTGATTATAAATAAAAAAGAAAAGAAAAAGAAAGGCTCATTTCCAATTTTCATGATCGAGCTACATGCGAGAAGCGGCCCTAATTGTGATTGAGCTGTGTGAAGCCTATTGGTGATTGCATCATTGCACGTTTGTTTCATTTCTTCATGCTTGGTGTACTCCCACAATGTATTTATCTCATGCTGTGCCTTGTGCAACATCGAAAGTATAGAAGTTAGAGTCAGTTTATCATGTGAAAGAAGCAGATCCAGGTGCCCTTTAGAATAGTGGGGGAAAATCAAGTCACAATCAAGAAGAGGGCCCTAACTGTGATCGAGCTACGTGTGAGAAGAGGACCCTAATTTTTGGAAAGAAACACATAAAAGGTAGAGCTCAAAATAGCATAGTTTATTACTTCATCTACTCAGAAGCACCTGTGAGAAAATCTACGAGGCTCCTTTAATAAGACAACGAGGTATGAAATGAATATTACATTCTTTAATTTTTAGATAAATCATTCCCTTGTTTATGTCATAGTCACAAAGACACTAAGTTTTCTATGCATTTCAATAAGCATTCTATCATCAGTATCAACTATCAGGAAATCTCTTCTAGTAAGATCCTTTGTTAAATAAAATACAATATTAGTGATCTAGTGCCATTGATGGGCGTCATGACTTCTCCTAGAGGATAGCACATAAAAATTTCAATAGTGTCAAGAGTTAAACATAGATTTGTGGTTAGGGTTTAGGGTAGTTTACACAGGAAACAAAGAAACAGGAAAACACAGTATTCTGATCATGCATTGTATTCTAGGTCTGAATGGATTAGGAAAGCCAATAACACATTGATAGAGACAAATGCATTGGGTACTTGGTTGTTCCCGTTTGAATTTTCATAGAAAAAGAGCAAAAAATTACATTGCAATCATGCATTGTATTGAGTGTAAGTATGGATTAGGAAAATACAAAACATTTTTCTAGAGAGAGATATATTGGTTACCTGGTTTTTCCTATTTGCTGTCGACCCATTTGCTGATAGAGTAGTGAACCCTCTCACGAGAAACAAACTCGGATTTATAGGGCTCTTTAAGGAAATTTATGAGCATTGTAGCACATACATTAGCATACGCTACATAGGTCATTCCTGTTGTCCTCCAGAAAGGGGCAGCTGCCATGGGTGCTACTGCTGAAGCAATTCTATTATGGAATGCCCTTCACAATCTTGGTCATCATCAACCTCTGTTCATCAAATGTTGTTCTCGCAAGGCTTAAATTATGGATGACTTAAAGACTTTGGTCACATGTTCGCATTACTTGGGAAGGGGGGCCAAGCAAACCAAAATATTCCTAGATATAGATATAATGACTAGCAATTGCACCTTGGTGTGCAATGGGTGTGTGGAAGAGGTGTGAAAAGTCAAATAGAAAAAAAATGGTTTGTTTTTTGGTACATTTGTTTAGTACATAAGATCAATTGGTAGAGCATTTAGAAAATGATGGTGTTATGCAACAAAGATTTGGACGCGAAGTGATAGCTTCAAAACATATTTTCATTCAATTATAGAGATCCAAAACACAATTGAAATAAAACCTTTGAATAAGGAAAATAATCAATGATGTAATAGGAAGAACGAAGAGGGGGGAGAGAGACAAACAAGAATTGGGGTAGAGCCTTAGAGATATGGATGTGAGTGAGAGAGAGAGGGGGGAGGGGTGTTATTTTATATTTTATTATAAAATTGTAACAATATATTATTATATATTATAATTTTATCCATTATAAATTTTTAAATATTTTGTTGATATAAAATAATATTATAAAATTGTACATATATATTCAATTGTATTTTTTATTTTACATAATAAAATCTTTATAATACCTTATTTTTGTATTGGAGAAGATTTGAACTCAACACCATCTAAGTGCTTAAAATGTGGACTTTATAATATGTATCTTTATAATTCTTATCTTAATTATTTATTTTATATAGAATTAATTATAAAACATAATAAAATGTGTTTATGTATAATAATAGAAACAACGATATAATATAATAAAATATGTTTATTTATACTAATTTATGTCATATAAAATAAAATAAAAATGAGCAATGTCACACTAGAATCAAAGTAGGAATATTTGTTACTTTGAAGCAGCCTAAACAAATCTAGATGGTCAGAAAAATTTTCCTCATGCGGGGGAAAATGCAATACCAATTGGAAGGAGGCCACAACTAGGGTTTGTATTACAAGAAAGATTTCAAAGGGAGATAAGGAATGATTGGGCAAGGAAACAAATAGTAATCCATTTTCAGAACCACAGGAATTCATGGAAGGATGCAGCAAGGGTTCCAAGCAAGAGTCATTTTTGTAGGAATAACAAAAGTGGTGGTAAACCCCAAAGAAATCAGTTGTGGGATAAGAAGAAAATATCGCAAGTAGTGAACCCTTACTCTCCGCTAGAAGAAGAAGTAGGGTGATATCGATCTCATCAACCTTCATGCAACCAAGATGGGAGAATTTTAGGGATTGTAGTTTGTTTGTCAAATGGACGGGTAAGGAGGCACTCAAGAAAAGGATCTAACCCCATTTTTTCCTTCCTTTGGATGTAACCCCAGCTTTTCCTTCCTTGCAGGTTCTAGATCATACAGGAGCATACTGGATTCAACCCCGGGTCAACACTTCATTACTTCAGGCAATGTCTGGTACCTTCATTATTTATGTTCATCCACTTATGTATGTTTGCATTCATTCATATTCTTTTGAAAGTTGGCTATTAGTGACCATATATGACCATTCTTGATGTTTTTGGGTCATTTGATGAAAACATGTAAAAGTTTCTTAAAAGTTGTCATGTTGTCATGACAACATTTTCATTTGTAATGAATTGTTTTTGTAAATTGGTTGCAAGTTGGTTTTGGTCATTTTGGAGGTTGAGGAATAATTATACATCCATAAATTTCCCTATGTAGAAGACTTCAATTGACAAAAAATTGGAAGAAATCACGTTATAGAAGACAAAACAAGGTTGATCCATTTTATGTGTGGTGGTAGAGGGATTTTTAGGGTCTTTAAGAGTCCAAATCAATTTATTGGAAGCCATTTTAGTAAAGGTCATTAATTATTTATTGACTGTCCTAAAAGGAAAAATTGTAATAGTCCTAACTCGCAAAGATTTTGTATTCAAATATGATGTCTTGATGCGATGTTTGGGTGATAAATCCTTAGTAGACAAGTCATAGTTTTCCATTTTCCATGTTCTTTTGAAAGTGATTTCGCTTATGAATTTATAAAAATAAAACTCATTTACGTGAAACTAAAATATAATGAAACCCTTTGATATTGACTAAATCTCTGGTTTGCATTAACACATTATTCTTTATATACCATGTCATAGCTCTTAATGTCTACCCGTGGCCTTTCTAAAAGTGTACAAAGGAGAAATTTGTTTTTTTTCCATCTCTAGAAGCCATATTATCTCAACAAGGGTTTCTCCACACATTGTCGATTTTGTTTCAAGCCCTCACTACTCTATATATATTTCTTGACCAGATCTCTAGATAAATTACAAAGGTTATTTAATTTATAACTATGGTTACTCATTATACTATGAATACCTTCATGGTTGTGGCTGCCCATTGATTCTTGTGCTTATTTTCTCATGTCTACTACTATGTTTGACAAAGCTCCATATTTCTATGCTCTTCATTGATAAATAAAAGTCTAGTTTTTATAATCCTTTTAATGTTACTCTCTTTAATCACAATGTTTCTATACCCTTTGTAAATGAGATTGTCATCATGACTGGTGACAAATCCATTGTGTCTTCCGGCTAAACAAAATAATATATCCCATTGTAGATTTTCTTTTATAATTTACTAAAACCTTAAACATTGTGGTCTCTTTCCTTTGTCCTATTAATCCATGCTTTGTTTATTGACACTTCATTTCTATAAAACATGAAAGTACAGTCACTTCCATGGTTCCTATGCAATTTTTGAATATGTTATAGGGTTTGATTGAAATGATACAATCATCTTGGTCTTTTATCACAAATTGATTCTTGACATTTTGAACTCCATTTAATACCGTAGCTACCCCAAATACAAGGAAATAATGACTAACATCCATCCTCATGATATTTTAACTTGTTCAATAGCACTTCTTCAGATATGTCTTTGAATTGATTGTCTTATGGTGTTGTCTTTATATTTTGATTGTAAAATACTATAACATTTTATCCATTTGGCCATATAATTGCATTTAACATGCTCATTATCAAATTTATCATATATAAGAAATGACTTATACTATGCTAGGGTATAACACTAAAAACTGTCTGATGTATCATACTTCCATATTAACTATTCCATGGCTTGTTTGTGTCATTTGATTCAGGTTTGCTGTCACTGTATGTTTCCTTTCATGGAAGATATTCATTTTTTAGCTCTATAATAATCTCTTGTAAGTTATTGTCCAATATTTCCTTTGATAATAATTTCTTCATATTTTTTTTTTGTTTCAAATGATTTTTATTTTCATTTCCTTTGTTGCTGGTACTGATGCTTGGAGCTACTATGTTCACCTTTATGTTTCCTTGTGTATTTATGGCTAATAAATTTTCCATCAAACTGAAGCATGGAAAACATAAATATTACTTGAATGGTTGTCCTTCTCTAATACATTAATGTAAACTGCATTGTGTATCCTTTGGCTTATCAATAATGAGACCCTTCTATACAAGCATTAGCAGTATTTGATTTAATAGCTACTTTTTGAAAATTATGTTGCATTTTATTTTCCTTGTGTTGAATCTATTACCTTCTTCTTAATATCACTTGCACATGAATTCCACTCTATGAATTTTGTTGTATGGTATTGTTTCTCCCTCCACTCGATAAATGAATGCTTTGATTCTTATCAAGCATTTCCACACTTGACTAATGCAGTTGTCTCCTTCATGTCCTATCCCTTTAGAAAATATGTTGTCATATGATACTCTTGAAATAGCTAGTTAGCTTGTACCTTGGGATGCTCACATGCATTAATTATTTCTCACTATCACCATGTCGTTTATTGAACCATTGGTCTATGATCATTGATTTTTACTTTGTGCTCCACTATTGAAATGCTGAAAATTTAGCATTGAAAAGTTCCTTTCTATGCAATTGCCCTTGACAACTTTTCTTGATAATGTACTTTCCTCTCCAAATTTGATTATTCCTACTCTGATATGGTTTGATATTGTAATGCATTTGTAAAATCATAGATGATCACTATTTATTGATACCTATCTGAACCTCTTCTCCTTTCATATTATTCACAACACATGTTCTTATATGAGAATCATGACAATATTGATACTTTGCTATTGGTGAAGCATCCCATCATATATATTGATCTTGATTGTAGGAATTGCAAACATGCAAATCCACAGACCCCGAATACACCTGCATGCAAGAACCTGATACAAAGAAGAAGCAAAAAATAAAAAGGCTGAAGAACTCAGAAGTTGCTCAAAAATGAGAGAGCGAAATTTAATCTGAATTAATGAAGAGTAATTACAAAGTTTGACCTTATAAAGGTGAACAAACCCTAAAACCTAAGAGCTAGGATGCGCAATATAATTAATATAAAGAATTAATTATATGCACCTAAGTGAAAGCATAAGCCGAAAAAGAGTAAACTGATTACTCTAACACCCCCCCTTAAGCTGAACGCAGGGAGAAAGCAAACCTAGCAAGACTAAGAAAGCAAGAAATGGGT